>CAUYRT010071045.1:0-33914 GCA_963574885.1 Lepilemur ruficaudatus
TTTTCTTCTGTCTTAGTTGGGAAAAAGCCAATCAAAGCGGAACAGGCATAGAACTATATTCCTGTCTCTTAATGAGGAGGAATTTTTGCTTTCTGCTTTTAGGGACTTGTTGATCATTTAATTTTCAGGCATATTATTATTTTTATAATAGGTATGAACATTACAATATTGACATCTGGAATAAATAAATGAAAATGGCCCCAACTCTTAATTGTGACAAATCAAATATTTCTCACTCTTAACACTGTTTGATTGACTTGGTAAATGTTTCCTAAGCCTGTGGCTTAACAGGTACGGTTTTTTTTCTTTATAAGGAACTCCACAGAAACCTATGCATTGTTTTGAAAATATAAGGATTTATTAAAGTATTCACCTCCATAAAAAAAAAAAAAAGTGAATCAATTTAAGGATATGGTAAAAAACCTTGAATCAGAAATATAAAAACTAAGAACAGAAATAAAAGTCCACCCAAAAAAACCAGAAAGAACCCTAAAAGTGCTTTTTGTTTGTTTATTGATTTTTGTTTGTTTGTTTGTTTGTTTTAATAGAGACAGGATCTTGCTGTGTTACCAAGGCTGGACTTGAACTTTTGGGCATAAGTGATCCTCTTGCCTCGGCCTCCCAAGTAGCTGGTACGACAGGGGCACACTATCCAATTACCCTGATCTGATCACTATATATTTTATATATTGCAACAGCACTATATACTCCATAAATATGTACAATTATTATGTGTCAAAAACATTTTTAAAAGAATATGAATAATGAACAAAAGAAAGAAAATGAGTGGAAGTAAATTGGGAAAAGATCTGGGAAAGAAATAGAGCAAAGGATAAAATCATGTCAGTGAGGAAGACTAAATTACACAATGCCCAAGATAAAGATAGGATTAAATAAAAATGTAACAAAGAGTGTTGGAAAAAAAATACCAATAATCAAAAGAATCAAAATAAATCAAAAGGACCTGAAGAACAAAGTAAAAAGAGTCAGAGGAGCCAGGCGTGGAGGCTTTTGCTTGTAGTCTCAGCTACTCAGGAGGCTTAGGCAGAGGATCGCTTGAGCCCCAGAGTTTGATGCTACAATGAGCTATGAGCACATCACTGCACTCCAGCCTGGATGACAGGGCAAGACCTCGTCTCAAAATAAATAAATAAATTTTTTAAAAAAGTAACAGTGAAAATGGTTGAAATGCAAAGTAATTAGCAAAGGAAGTCTAACATACCTATGATAGACATTCCCAAAGAAGAAAATGGAAACAATGGAATAAAATGAATATTTAAAAAGCTGAAATTCCAGAAAAGTTCCAGAAGTAAAAGAAAAACTGAATTTACACATGGACAGGGCCCAAAGGGATCAAGGAAAAATGGACTGGAATGATTGACCTGAACTAGTAAAATGAACAGACTTTAAAGAAAAAAAAAAAAGAACAAAATCTTTAGGTTTCTCCAGGCACACAAAATAATGAAATAATTTAGAAAGGCAAGATAATTAGTTTGACATCAGAGCTCTTAAAAACATCAGAGTTCTTAACAGCAAACCAAAGCAACAGCGGAGTTGCATACTCTGCTGGAGAATGAGCCTCGATCAAGGAAGAGATGACTGGGAAAACTTTGGCAAAAAGATTGATAAAAACATAATATGGAGACATGACATGTTGTGATAAAGAAGAAGGAATGCAACTTTACAAATGGAAGGAGACTTCCACTTTTGGAAAGATGGAGAAGACATACTTTTCTATATTTCTAAGGCTACATAAAGCTAGAAACCTGAACATTGTATGTAAAACAAACCTAAGAAGACTTGGAAAGGTGAAGAGAAGAAGGTAGACCATGAGGGACCTGCAGGCCCAGCAAATGACAGGGGAGTGAGTTTCCTGGTTTTCCTTTTTGCCTCATATATCCAGATTGGCTACTAGACAAGCCAACAAGCCAGAAAAGCTAGTGAACACAGACAAAAAGTAGCCCTGAGAAAAGCCTGCTCTCTCTGGCCAAAGGGCCAGGAATAGGACAGCCCAGCAAGACAGAAAACATTTAGACTGTCACTGCCCTGCCCCAGGCAAACATCACAGAAAGCCCTACTTTACCCCCATCAGAAAAAACTGCATAGATAGCCTAGATAACATTTTTTCAAGCACTGAATGAAAAGAACTGTCAACTCAAGATTCTAGCTCCAGCAAAAATATTCTTTAGGAATAAAAAGGAAATTAAGGTATTCTTATGAAAGAAAACTAAGAAAATTTGTCACTAGCATATCTACCCTAAAAGAGCAGCTAAAGGCAGTTCTCTACCTAGAAATAAATGATAAAAGGAGGAATCTTGAAATATCAGAAGAAAGAACAACAAAAAGAGTAAAAATATGGGTAAGTACAACAGACTTCCTTTGTCCTCTTGAGTTTTCTATGGAACCACTTGGTATAGTTCTCAATGTATGTCAGGGACTATATAAGACAATTATATTATGGAGGTAGCAAAGGGACTTAAAGGGAGGCAAGCTTTTAACACTTGACTCAAACTGATAAAATGTCATCACCAGTAGACTGATTATGATAAGTTATGTATGCACAATGTAACACCAAGAGCAACCACTAAAAATCTATTTTCATCAATCCTATCAGAGGAGGGTCCCACCCTTATGCCTCATCTAACCTTAATTACCTCCTAGAGGCCCTATCTAAATATAGTCACGTTGGGGGTTAGGGCTTCCACATGTAAGTATTTGGGGAAGACAATTTAGTCCATGGCATGACATATTTACTTATTAGCTGCCTAATGTGGGCTCCATGAAGGCAAAAATCTGCTTATGTTAATGTTCACTGCTGTATCCATACTGCCTCAAGTATTGCCTGACATAATCAGAAGTCGAGAAAAAGCTGTGAATTAAAGAATAAATGAAAATAAAAGAAATCTGGATAATCTCTTGTGTTCCCTTGCTAGTGTCCCCTTTGCTTGTCTATAAAAAGAGGATAATAAGTATATCTCACAGCTTTGTTTTACAAGTTAAAGGAGACAATTCATGTAAAGTGCTTCCTATTGTACCTGGCATACAGTAAGGGCACAATACAGAATAACTATTGCTGTTATCACTATTGTCACCAATATTATGATTACATTGGGGTTAATGCTGAACTGTGTTCACCAGTCCAAAGCCAAGCAAGGTGGTGGAGGCAGAAGAGAGCTGGCCCTACATAATCTAGAGGGATTGTTTAAGAAAAATATTATATACAGATGCCCTTGTTTTTGGTTTTTCCTTTGATATGAAATTTAAGGTGTTTACCTGGCTTCAGAACAAAGCAATCCATGCCCCGGGTTTTATAGTCTACGTAGGCAGTTCATGTCCTGTTCCACCGTCCTGCCTCAAGGTCTACAATGTCACTATGATCTGACCTCTACCATGTTGCCATTTCCAAGGGATGTTGGGAGGTCTTATTTGCAATTGTAGGGGGAAGGGGACATGCATTTTTGCTCAGCTCCCCATCCAGTTCCACCTCAGCTGGAAAGACTCTGGTAGTTCTGGATTCATCATACTACAAAGTCTATAACCAGGTACCCCTTGGAGGGCACAGACCCCTTAGAGGAAGAAACCGAAGCAGATGTGCTTGTCTCACCCTCAAACTGAGCCAATGGCTTCTCACTCTTCTCTATTTTATCTCAGGAAAAAGAAAGCATTGCCATGTCTTCCTGTCACCTCCACTCTGTCCTCCAATCCTCACAGACCCACACAAACATTTTGCAGAATTCTTGGTCAAAAATGAGTCCTGGGTGAATCTGGACTCTTTGAACTTTTGTCTTGGGGAACAATTGATCATTGCTGAGAAGCAGATGAGATTCATCCTTGTGCGCACGTCACCCATCGTTCTGGCAGAACTCGGAGAACCATCCAGTTATGTTGGAATTGCAGGGTGGAAGTTGTCGCCAGCACCAGCTGACAAAATATCTTTATGGAACATTCAGGTCCATGGTGTTTATTTCATATCAGCTAATCCAATGGGCATAGTCTTTGTAAAAACACTTTTCTGTGTAAGGCAGTTGCACATGCACAGACTCCTAGACCAGTGCCTGGCCTGTCTACACAGACAGATTTGTGATGTGCTTGGTGTTAGATCCCAAACCTTCCTTGACGTCACCCAACTGGGTTCCCTGTTTCTGCTTTTGGGAATGGAAATATTGATAAGGATGCAATAGTTATCTTCTGATGACAAGTACCTTGAGGAAAGGCAAACCTTGAAAAATAACTTAAAACATACAGCAAACCACATCTGGAAAATCAGGTTTCTTCCGCTATTACTTTAGACTGCCAGAAGATGGGGCCACATCTATTTCTCTATGTTCTTTGCAAACTCCAGATGTAGTAGGGAAAAACCTTCACTGGTGAGCTGGTGCCACAGCAAATGATTTAGTTTTGGTTTTAATTTTTGCAGCCCTTTCTTTCCTTCTCTTTCTCTCTCTTTCTCTCCCCCTTTCTCCCCCTCTCTCTCAATGTGTATTCTTAGGAAACTATTAGAGAACTCCTCCCTCTTCTTTTCTATTTTTAAATATACATAATGACAATTCCTCAACCTTGGCTTTGAAAATGAATAAAATAGAAGCCATCGCCCTTCCATGGAGTGTCACTTCCTTCAGGTTTTTACCCAGAAAAACAGAAGCTTAATAACGTCTGCTATACCCATTTGGTAGAGCCTTATTTTAAGCCATTGAAAGCCTCAGAAAAAAGGTGCAACATTGGCCAACAGAGAGTTATTACCTATCCTCAAAGACCCAGCTTGGAGACCTCATTAACACACCACTCCCACATCAGGAGGTAAAATAACAAAAGGTAGTGAGGCTGAGGCCATTGTGAGTACCCTGGGGGAGAAAGGAAGACTCTTGAAGAATGAACAGGAGGAGATGGAAAATGGGAGGGAAAAACAGGAGAGAAATGCCTTGTCTTATTTTTTTAAGCTTTATAATTTACTGTATTCATCCCCTAAAACACTGTATTATGTATGTGGTTTTTTATCAATGGCCTAATTCCTCCCTTCATTCAATTCTTTAGCCCTGGTTAAAAAACAAAAAAACAGAACTAAAAAATATAGTTGACTGACTGGAATTAAGTGCAGCGATAATTTCCATGACAATATCAAGAGTTTCAAAATAGGCTCCTGGAAAATCAGCTTATCAAGCAAAGGAGCAGCTTCTGATAAATTCTAATCTCATTCCTGATCAGCCACAGCACACAGAGGACCCTTGTCTGCAGAGGGGAAAATCTTGTGATGGGTTTGATCGGGTGGTTGGACCAGACCCTTTCAGACATCTTGGCAACACTGGATACAAGAAATTTACAGATTTTATTGTATGAGTTAGTCCCTAATTATGGTTCACAGGCAAATGGTCTGTCTAAATCTCTCTTGTCTTGGAACCACTCTCAGGCAATATCCAACTCTCTCTGAAAGGAAATGCCAGTTCCCTTGGTTTATATATATATATATATTAAAGACACCCTGGTGTCTCTTAGTGCCAGTAAATTCTTAAATTTGTATAGTAATATGTAAGATATTCCCTGGCTGGAGACACCTGCCTTGTGTATCTTGGTTTGTGGGCTAGCTTAGGGAAGATTGTTTTGGGTTCAGTTCAACACTCTGAGTTCTGAGCCATATTGTATTTTATGGGAAAGGTCAGCAGTGTTGCTAGGAATCCTAAACCCTTGGAAGGCCAGGTCTAGTTAGATTCCTATAAGCCCAGTTTTGTTCTATACTTAAAACAATATAGTCAGAGAGGTAATAGCATTCACCAGTCATGGCTATCACAGCTTTCCAAGCTGTCCATTCCTGCAGATGAAATGAAGGTTGACCATCAGGCTGACCACCTTCATCAGACATTTTTGCAAAGGCCATATTGCCCTGCTTTGCCATTTGCACTATCTTCTTCTCTCAAAGCAGGCAGAGGGGGGCTATGTCCCAACTCCTAACTTTTCTTTCTAGACAACTCAAAAAGGCAGGGAGTATAGTAGTTAAGTCACACTGACTTCAACTCACATCTCAACTTTATTCACCCCTCACTGGCCATGTACCCTTAATGCAAGCCCTTACCCTTACCTCTGAAATGGGGATGGTCAGGGTGTCTGCACTTATCACCATGCTTGGCACATGGTGAAGACTCAATATGTGTTTGTCATTATTCCCCTTCATCTTCAACAACAGATAAGAAAATGGAAAAGCAGAAAAAGACTTTAAAAATAATCCATTCAAACAATTTTCAAATGTTTTAAGGCCATGGAGAATGTTTTATAGAAATGAAATTGGGAGCAGAAACATAAAGCCATGAAATAGATCCAAGAGTAGTATTTATGAAGAAGGTAAGAGGAGTTGGAAGATGGGACATCCTACCTGCCTGGCCCACTCTCATTCTCCTCTCCCCTGGAAGGTTCCTTAAAAGGTCTCTGGAACCCTAAGAATTCCAAAACTTATACTCTGACAACCACCCAACTAACCCTGACCCATCATTTTAAATAAGAAGCTTAGAGAAGGAAAGAGATGCATATATGTCCATGTAGCTAGAGAAAGATGTAGACAGAATTGAACAGTCTCTATTACATGCCCTTGAACTATTAATAGATAGTGGAGATAAAGAAATATATAGATCTTCATCTACTCTATTTTCTGAAGCTAAAATCAGGGCTTATGTCTCACCACAAGCAAAATACTTTGATTCAAAATTATCTGAGAAATTAGAGATGTTTGGTCATAGAGGATCTAAGATCCACTGAGTTTGTAAACTAGTAGCTGAGACCAGACACCCTCATAAAAAAGATGAATAGAGCATCCTCAGCTTAGAACCAAATGTGAGGTCCAGACAGCATTATAGGATTCAGAAAATAGTAATAATGTGGAAATGTCAGGGCATGTGGAGCCATATCCATAAAGGGTATTCTACATAAGGGAGCTCTTGATGGAAGGTTAGAACATTGGTAAGGGGAGAAACACAAAGGCCATTCACTACAGAGGGAACTCTATAGGAAAAGGTGTGGAAAACAGAACACATGTGGAAAGTTGAGGAAACAATGACTACTCAACCAGCGTGACAGGAGGTGAAGATTCCCCCAGAGACATTGAGTAGATAACATGAAAGAGGCTGGGGAACGGGATGGACTTTACCACAGGGGGCACTCCTGGAGATTCTGAGCGTGGAGAAGCTAAAATGCACAGAACAGCATTCTAAAAAGATTAATCAAGTTCTAAGTAGAGGATGAAAAGAGGAACAGGGAAATCAATAAGGAGGCAATTAGAGTAGTTCAGACATGACGTCAAGATCTTGGTGGGTAGCAGTGAGACCAGAAAAGACAGGGAGGGTGAAGAACTACACGAGGGAAGAAACAACAGACTTCAGTGACTCAGTGGATGGTGTGGGAGAAGAGAGAGAGGAACTAGGGAGAAAGGCAAGATGTGAAGCCCTGGTGGCCAGTCTGCATGATGAAACCTGGAAGTTTATAAAGAGAAGCGCTTAGGAGGACCCAGTTGGAACTGTGGCTAGTTGAGTTTGTAGGAATGGTGGGATGTTAGGGAGACTTAGAGGGTGTGGGGTACACAGTGTGGTGGTGAAGACCTTGGGCACTGGATGCAGACTCCAGGGTTCTATCAATTCTACCATTCCCAGTTGTGTGACTTTGGGGAAGTTATTTAATCTCTCTGAAGCCATGTTTACCTCATCTGAGGGTTGTGAAGGTGTACTAAAGTGAGACATGCAAAGTGCATAGCACAGTGAGTGATATTTAGTAAGTGCATACTCTCTATCTATCTATTGATCTTGGAAGCAAGAACTGAATCATTCAAATTTAGCAAGGAATAAAAATAAAGATATTTAAGTCACTTTAGAGTGATAATTGAAGATGTTATCATGAAAAGAAAAGGGAGGGATGACCAAGATGACAAATCTCTAAATTGCAACCAGCTGCTCATTATTGCCAAAGGTCAGACAGTGGAGTTGTCAGAAAGGACACTCTGGGCTAATTCACATGTTTTACTAGTGAGGTGCTCGGGCTCTACATCCGGTGGGGAATCCTGGCACTAATGGACCAGGACATACCACATGCAGAAGAAGCTTTTCCTAGTGGCTCAGGTCATGGATAGAATCCATAAGCCATGGAGGAGAGGAAGCCTGCAGTTTGAAGACAGAGGAACAAGTCTACTACACAACAGTGTCATACAGATGAGAGGAGAAAGTGGAGACAAATGGCAGATTAGGGAAGAGAGGTGAGAGAGGACCATAGGGTATGTTGAAGCCAAAGTGAGAACAGGAACAAGGAAACATTTGTTGGAGAAGACCATTGTTCTAAAGCATCCTCTCGTCTCTGACTCTCACATGGATGAGATCTCACTTAAAATCAATACTGGACACCTTTCTAAAGCCCTTTGGACCCCAGGTGGTGCTCTTAGGGCTACCACCTTAGATCCATATTTGGGTGATCCCTAGAAAGAGCTGATGATTTGGGCAGGAGTGGTGTACACGAAGGTAGCTGGAGACCAGACCAGAATCCCCAGATATTTTCTCAAGTTACCACCAACCACCCACTGGTTCAGGCCCCTATTGTGGGGCCAGGGCCACCCATTATCCACCACCTCAACTAAATGGCAGGTATTAATTTCATGGTATTCCCCATAGTGGTATTTTCCAGGTACTTGCTATAAAAATGACAATAATTATAATAAAAATAACAAAAACCTTTTATTGTTTGTGAATGCTAGTTTAGAAACAAAAGACTTCTAAAGCCCTTTACAAATGATTTACCATTTGATTTTTTTCCTAGGTTGGCTTAGATTTTACTTCATAGGTCATAAGATTTTAAAACCCTAAGTGTTTAGAGGTTTGGTTGAGGAGGCAGAGACCTAGGCTGGGAGTTGGGAAATCAGCTCTGATTCCAGTTACACCTTTCTTGCTCAATGACCTTGGGAAGTTAACAACTTCTCAGAGACAGTTTCTCCATAATAAGTGGAGTGGACAATATATGCCCTGTGTCTCACTCAGGCTTGTGGTGAGGAACAAAAGAAATAAAAGGGTTGAGCGTGCTTGGTACGTAAATGTCCTGATTAGAAATACACAGAGTGTCCATAACCATTTGTTTCTAGATCACGCATTAAACTTTGCTAGTTCTTGTTAAATTTACTTTTATTAGTGTTAGGTGTTGCAGACAACCTTCTATCTGAAAGACTACTCTTGGAAAATGCTCAAAATAACATTTGTGAGGTTGATAACATATTGGAATTACTCCCTTCAGGGATAAGATAGATTATGCTGAAAAAAATTCAGGGGTTTCAAAACAATAAAGATTTATCCCTTGCTCATATTATATGCTCATTGCAGGGTTCCATTTCTCACAGTCACTTAGGAACTCAGGCTGATGGATTAGCCACCACCTCCAGTGTGCTGGTCACCATGACTGAGGACACTGCACTCTGAGGGTCTCACCCTCATAATTGAATGCTCAACCGGGAGACACATTCTTCACTTCCACTCACAACTTACTGGCCAGAACTGACCACGTGGCCACAGAGCCAGGGACATCCTACAGCAGAGCTGGAAGACAGAAAACTGGACATCTTTGGGGAGCAGCATTCTCAGTAACCACATGTACCCTTCAATGATCTGTGGCCATGCAGCATTTTGACTCTGATTGCCCTGACTAAGTCAACTTTCATTCACGTGTGTAACAAGCTTTCCTTGGACACCTCCTGGATGTCAGGAGCAGTGCCCAGCATGGGAGAGGCAAAGTTGTAGACAAGTTTCTGCCCTCAAGTGTCACATTAGAAATATGCACTGGATGTTCCTTGAGCTTCAACAGGCCACACCATCTAGCCTGATGGGAGAGAAATAGATAACGGGAAGGTGATGAGTCCTGCTGGAGCAGTTGACCCTGAAGAGACCAGGGAAGAAAGATGCTCTGGGCAATCAGTGGCATGAGCCAAGAAGTGGGTGGAAGCCAGCTGCACGCATGGGGACCTCCAAGTGCTCTCTGCTGCTGGAGCATCAAATGGGAGGCAGGAGGGCCAGAGAGAGGGAGCCTGGGGGGAGGGAGGACCAGTTAAGATATAGTGACAGCATCCAGGGAAGAGAGGATGAAGTCTATAATTGAGCATGAAGGGGATGGAGGAAAAGAGCCGGCTTGAAAAACCATGCAATACTGTCTTCAGCTCTGAGCTTCCTCTGAAGCAGCAGATCAGAGAGGGTGGGAACAAGATGCAGCCAGCAGGAAAGACCTGGCCACTGAGTGCACTGGCTTAGACTGAAGTCAGACCTCTGTAGTGTAAGCCCAGCTCCCCCACTTAATGGCTATGTTACCCTGGAATGGCAAATGTTATTTGCCTTCTCTGTGCTTTAGTTTCCACATCTTCCAAATGGGGATAATAATAGAATACTCACATGCCTGAGATCGTGCACATTAATATGTACAAAAAAGTCAGGACAGGGACTATGTTGTCTGGCTGGGGCTGCAGAAATGTGGACCATTTTTCATAGTATCTGCAGGAGGTCCTGCCTCTCCCAGCCAGGCCACACCTGCTCTGCCAGCTGAAATGTCAACATGGGTGGTTCCTGTCTGAAGTCCCTGCAAATAAAGGATGCTTTGCATCCAGGAGACCTGAGCAGTGTCCTTTTCTGTTTGCCTCACAGAGACCTTCCTTTTCTGGCCGCAGCTGACCCAAGAGTGGGCGGGCTCTGAGCCGCAGGCCATTTTCTGCTGAGTCACCCTGCCCAGCCTCTCCTGGCTGGTGTGACCGAGTTCCAAGCAGAAGGAGCCAGCTCCCCTGTAGGCTGATTCTGTCCTGGGGGTGGGGTGGGGAGGGTGGTAGCTTTTTATTTGGGGGGATAAAAAAACCTCCTGCTGAAATAATAGAAGTTTTTTGTATGGGTATGGTGGGCTGTTGGCCAAAGCTTGGCTGGCCAAATCATGCCAGCAGAGGAGACACGGCTGTCACTGGGCTTTTGCCATAAATTTGCATTAGTCGTCTCTAGTGGGAGGCAGCAGCCTAGGAGGGCCTAGGTTCAGATCTTATTTTTACCTTTTAGAATGATGTACCCTTGGGTGAAGCTTTGTGAAACTCCATTTCACTTCGACAGCTACACACACTGAGTAATAATAATTGCTGACTTTTTTGAGCATTTGGCATGTGCCAGCCTCTCTATCAAGGTTTCAAAGCATTCCTTCATTCGGTCCTTATCAACTGGAGAACTAGAATTTAACCCACAAGGACACTGACTCTCAGAGAAGTTAAGTCAGTTGTGTGAAGTCACACAGCAGAAGGTGGCAGAGCAGACATTCTGATGCCAGGGCCCATTGTCTTGATGGGTAAATCATCAGGAGGCTGCAGGGGCTCATGGGGTGTGTGCGGGGATCTCACACTCTGTGGGGGTGCAAAAAATGACCTCCATCCTGTTATTACTTTTATTTATTCCTTCAAAATAAACAAACAACAGCAACAACACAAGACCGTCATTTTGCTGGAACAGTTTTGGTCCTGCTCGAGGACTTGTCTCTCATCCTGGCCCCACATCACTATGCAGAGGCCCAGAGACCACAGGGACACGGACACACCCAACTCGCACACTTCACCCTGGTTATATTTGCTCCAGAACTGCCTTGGGCTGACCTTGTTTTGAAGCAGAATGACCTTCACTCTTCGTACCTTTATTCTGTGGTTCAGGACTCAAGTATGTAGGTTGTAGAAATCTTACAAATTCCAGACAGGTTTACTGCATTTAAAATACCACTGGCAAGTGTGTAACACCTACTTTAAACTCCATGTGGGTCAGATACATCGTACTCTCAGATGGCAAGGGCGTCCCTAAAGTCGCAGGGAATTGGGTTATTTTGCTTACCAGCTGGTGGCCTGAGAATATCAGGGCTTCTTGGTGCTACTTTCTAAGTTTCCAAGGAGAGAGATTTTCTCCTCTCCCACTTTCTCCTTCTAGCACTCCAGGACGAGACTGGCTGCCGAAGCCCAGAGCACATTCTTCACTCGGCCGCCGTCAAAATCAAATTACAGAGCAAGCAGGTGCTGACAGAGACTGTCATTACATACAAAATTAGTAATAATAATAATAAAAAGGTAAATGACCCAGTTTCCTGTGGATTCCATTTTGGGGCTCAGAGCATGCCCTCCCCCGCTCCTCCCGCGAGTGAATTGGAGATGCTGCAGATGATGTCAGCTCACTCTGCAAGTGACTGGGAGACAAGTTGGCAGGAGCTGCATCCTGGGATCCGACTGCCATTTGGGCTCCTGTCGGCGTCACTGCGGAGACCATTAATCTTCAACTTACGGCTGAGCCTGCTCAGGGGGTTGAATTTTCTTGTTCTGTTTTGTTCAGCATGGCATTCAAGATTCCTTCACAGAAATCTGTGTTGGGGCAGGAAAATGCTATGTGAATTATGTCCTCGTGAAGTCACCATCTGGCCAATATTCATCTTGCTTAGCGAAATACCAAGGATATCCTTCGGCGCAGATGCTGCGGGGCCAGAACATGGCACACAAGTGACCACAGTCATAAACCAACACGCAATCAAGTGTAATCAATGCACCTGGTGCCCACTTCAGAGACCCAGCCTCACAGTTGCACATTGGTTGGCTTTCCTTTCTCATACGTGGATTTTTGTTGTTGGATTTTCCCCCTCCTTTTGGGGTAGGGATAGAGGTTTGCAGCTTGAATCAGCCCCAGTATCTTCAGCAGTAAATAAGTCACCATCACAGGGCTAGTGAAAATGGGAGTGTTTGTGCGCGTTCAAGAAGCTGCATCACATGCAAACAATACAATACTGAGCAGCATTCTGTGGCTTGAAAAGGCCATTGTCCTGTGCGTCTGAAATCCGTTCTGCTGTTGGCTCTTGCTGGCTTTCCAAGGCCAGGCCCAGCTACTGGCCTCCAAGTGCTTTTACACCAGATCGAAGAAGTGAAGGGATCTCAAGCTTAGAAAAATAAAAGATAAAAGCACAACACAGCTCACTATAATCTCTCAGTCAGCAGAATTTCACAGTCCCTTATATCTTTTTTCCATACTGGTCCTACCCTGGTGTTATTTTAAAGTGGCGGTGGGAAGGCAGTGGGAATTTCAGTCCGTGGAATTGGAATTCTGGAAGCTGTGGCCACTCTCTGTGGACAGAGGCCGGAGGGTCAGCAAGTGGGTGGGGGTGGGGACAGAAGAGGCAAAAGGGCTAACAGTGATGTGACAGATCCTTAAAACCCAAGAGCCATGTAAGGATTGGGGGTGTCGGGGTCAGTCAGGGAAAGTCTTTATTCGGGGGGCCAAAAACATGTAGGGAAAGGGACCTGGGCTCATTTGCAGCCTTTCTGCTCTGCAGGGAGAGGAATGGTGCTCCCGCAGTGATCTTGCTGTGGGTGGTGCAGCTCAGGGGCATATGGTGGCTCCAAGCTCATCCTCCTGTGTCCCTTCTACACGGAAATAGCAAAATTGCAGGCAGCAATTAAAGGTTTCAAAGGCCCTTGAGTGTTGTTAGGGGCTTGTCAATGCCTTTCTCTGAGCTCCAGGATGAATGGCTCCCAATTGTCTCCCATCAAACACTCCTTATCACAGCTTGTAGCATCCTCTGCTAATTGGCTCCTGCTTACCTAATTCATCTTTTATTCTGAAGCACCTTGTCCCATCATCTGAGAGCTGTCTCCCAAGTCTTCTAATTACCAGCTCTCTTCCAATCGATTCCATTCAACAGATGCGCATTGGATTTCTGCTCTGGCCCCTGGCCCTGATGGAAGGGGAAGCAGTTAGGTAAGTGTATCAGATGGCATAGGTGTCACAATAGAGAATGGCTTTTGTGGTGTCTGGGAGAGGAGGCAATAGTTTGAGTCTTGGCCCAAACTTAGGAGCTGAATCATTTTGGGCAAGTTATGTAAAGTTTCCATGCCTCTGTTGGGGAAGCTTGGGGGCAAAATGGGGATAATAATTCAGAGTGGCTGTAAGAATTGGATGAGATTGTATCTTTCTATCTCTCTATCACCTGTATATGGCAATATATTTCACAAATGTGTATTTCACACATATAAATACACTGTACATATAAAGGCCTCAAGAACCCATGGGTATCTTTACTGGAATGCAGGTGGGTCTGCAAAGTCTTTATGGCAGAAGACAGACTTGAGGCAAGTTTTTCTTCTTCTAGCAGACATAAGAGGAAAAGGCAGCTCAAATTCAGAGGACGGCATACAAAATCAGGGAGGTAGGAATCAGCCAGGCATGTTTCAAGAATAGCAAGTACACCTGGAGCCCGGGGTTCCACGGGGGCTCAGAGGTGCGAGTGCTGGGAGATGGACCCAGAGAGACAGCTTTTGTTTGGATCAATCCACCAAAGCCCTACCTCCTACTGAGAAGGCTGTGCCAAAAGTTTGCCTCTACCTCCAGGGCGTTTCTGCCCTCCTCCTCAACACTTCTCACACTCACCTTTTCCATCCAGTCCTGTCTGCTTCCCAGCTTGATGCAGCCCCAGCACCGCTCGGGGCTGCTTGAACGTCATCTGTCACCTTCCCTGTGCTCAGCTTGGAAAATCCTCCAGATGTAGAGTATTTCCCTCGCAACTACATTTCAACAGCCCTTGGCCTTCAGAAGGAGTTTTGTAAATGCTGTTGCTTCATGAGCTAGACTCTGAACTGGCAGATGGGGAGTAGGGCTGGGAAGAATAGACTCAGTGACGGGTGAGCAGATCCCAGATAGAGATCTGACATCCATTTCCCCGTGACCTCAAATGAGTCATTAGCCTCTTTGATCCTAACTTTTTGTATCACCAGTACAAGGGCCTCCTGTTCCTGAGGAGCTTCTCAGAAGCAGGGAGGAGGTATAGGGACTTTGAGAGAAGGGCAAAGCCTAACCCTAACCCTTATTTCCCTAATTGTGGCTGAGTGGTTGGGGGAAAGAGCCTGGCAGGTTTACATTGGCTTGTTTGTCTAGAAGGGCTTGAAGTTCCCACAGCTGCACACCTTCCCTGTCCTCAAGCAAACAAAGCCCTGGATGGGGCCCTTGTCACCAGGCATGGTGCCTGGATGTCACGCTCTGGGCCCCGTTCATCAAAGGTGGTGTGTACAGAGGTAGCTGGCACAACTCTGGTGTTAACCCTCTTAAAACTCTGGAAGGAGAGAGATTGACACTTGCCTAAGTCTCCCTGCCAATAAGTGACTCAGCTGGGGTCGAAACTGAGGGTTTTCTGACACCAAGTTAATGCTCTTTCTACCATCTCACCACATAAAGATGTCCGTGGCACTCCAAAGCGTGAAGCACCGTAGCGCCAAGAGGGAGGAGTGTGCAGAATCAGGAACCCTGTGGGTAGGAATTGTAAGGATTGGCATTTGCAAGTGTAAAATTTAAACACTGTAGCAAAGAGACACATCAAGAGTCGGGGGGAGGGCAGTGGTGAGCCCTTGTAAGGATGGGTGGGAAAGGCTCTGCGTGGAGTTTAGAGGAGGAGGCCCAGCATTAAAATGCAAACCCCCAGCCAGAGAAAACAGAGGGGCATTGGAGAGTGGGCATGGCTGGGTTCATGGTCGTGAGTGATCAGTCCTCACTCAGAAAATACTTAGGGAGCAGCCACTGAGTGCAAGCACAAAAGAAATACGGAGCATCTGCTGTGTGCAAAGTGAGAAAAAGGAACAAAACAAGGTCCCTGACTTCAAGAAGAACATGAACTCTCTCTTTTAAATTATGCCCACTGTGTCAGGGAGGGCACCTGGGTACAGCTGGTTCGATTCCAGAAAGAAAGTCTGGCTGGCCACATGCACACCAAAGTCCAGGCAGGGTGCAATCCAGGACTTCATTCCCATTATTCGCCTGTACTTCTCTGCAGAATTGAGCTGGGAAGGGCTGCTGGGTGTCCCTCTCTCTCCTGGAGCCTGTCTCTTCTCCTCCATAGCCTCTCAGTCTTCAAAAGACAACGCAAAAACGCCAAATCTTGAGAAAGACATCACATGGGAAGACATGTGACCGCCTCTTCCATGCAGCCCTCCCTGACTGCCCCAGACTTGCTGGCACACCTACTGTGTTGAACAGCATTGATTTGTTTGTGTGTTTCCCTTTCAGTTAACTCTGAGCTCCTTACAACTGGTCTTTGCTTTATTCATGTTTGTTTTCTTGTGCACACTATGGGCACATGGTAGGGCTCCCATAGGTGCCTACTGAGTTGAACACATGGTATAAGTCAGTCTAGAGTAAATCTCATAGAAATGTCACTTTAGCACATAAGCAATTTACATCCAGCATGTGCACGCTTTCTCAAAATGCCCTCTTGCACTTAGCTGCCTGCCCTAGGCAAGTTACTGTATCTCCCTCAATCTTAGTTTCTGAGAATATAAAGTACAGGTAATAAGGGTATTTACTTAATTAGGTTGTGGTGCACATCAGATGATATTAACCAGGTAAAAAGTACCAGGTCCATAGTAAACACTAATAAACCTCAGCTATTATTACTTTTCTAGGAGGCAGGTGGGAAGGAGATGGCTTTGTGGATGATCCAGACCATGGGGGAGGCTGGGCTTGAACTGACCTTAGCGGGTACTGCATATTTAGTATGTGCTGGCTCCTGTCATGCATTTGCTCACGTAATCCTCAGCACAGTCTGCCAGGAAGGAATTACTATCCGCTTCGTCAAGATGAACAGACTGAGGCTCAGGGAAGTTATGCAAACCTGCCCAGGGTCAGTCACACAGCTAATAAGCTACAGAACTTGGCTTCACACTCAGATTTTTCTGACCTCAGAGTGAGGCATTATAGGCACAGGCCAAGACCAGAAGCGAGGGCATCTATAACAGCAGAAGGACAGATAACGCTGGAAAGAAAAGGCAGGTGGGGCTGGGAGGAGAAGTTCTCCAGTGTCAGGCTAAGGGACTTGGACTTTCTCCCATAAACATTAGAATGCCATTCCTGGGATGGGTTCAGGGATGAAAGAGGTGAAAAGGGGTCCAGATTATATGACAGTCCTTGTCATTGGTAGTTGGAGATCTCAGCGGGGTCACATCCTTGGGAGCAGTGGGGAACAAAGAGAGGGAGTGGTGCTGGCCACACTTTCCCCTGTGTGCTGTGCAAACGCCCATCCTTTGTCTCACTTCCAGTGCTGCTTTTTGCAGGATTTCCAACTCAGCATCTGGGTGCTCTGCAAACAGCAGCAGGTTCTGCTGGGAGAGAAGTGCTGCCCATGAGAATACTGTCAAAGAAGCTACCACCCCTCGCCTGCTCCTTGAGGGCCCTGAGCTGCAGGATGCTGCAGGGCCACATGCTCGCATCCCAAGAGGCTGCATGCTGGGATTCAAATCGGCTCTTCCGGTGCTGCAACTGCTTAGCAGTATAACCGCGCATGGCTGCCTCACCTCCCAGAAATGCAGTCCCTCTTGTATAATGGAAAGAGACATCGACCTCTGCTCTAACCTTTCTGATGTGGTATCCAGTGAGCACGTGTTTGTGAAAAGCACACAATCATTCTCCAAACTCTTCCATTTGCCATCTTGATACCTTGTTCCTCCCAACCCCACCCTAGTGTAGACTGATTAAATTCAATCATTTGGTTTATTCCAGAAAGATGTGTATGTAGGGCACCAAAGTAGGCACTGGGCATGCAGAGGTGAATGAGAAACATTCCTATGCTTAAATATTTTTTTCTTTAATAGAGGAATTCCAGATGTGAACACAACTGGCCAGAGACAACTCAGATTACCTCCCATCCCTCCCAGCATGGGCAAGGCTGCCATGTGAGCACTTTCTATATGTAAGGCGCCGGCTCCTCTCCTTACCTTTGCTATTTTATTTAAACTCTAAAGCAAGCCTACCTCAGAAATTTTAAAACCAAGGTTCATCAGGAAGACCGTGCCAAGGCCACCCAGCTACAGTGGCACAGTCAGAATTCTAACCCTGGCCCCAGACCTCAGTAGACCTGTCTTCCGCCAACTTGCAGTATAATCGGTCAAACGCCCCTCCTCTCACACCACCTTTCATTCCCCACCCATCTGGGGGCCACCTCATTTCAGGCCCCTCATTTCTCACAGAGATGATTCAAACAACCAGTGCCCTGGTCCCTTTGCACCCATCCTTCTCCTCTCCAATCCGTCTTCGCTGGGGCCACCAGAGTGGCCTTTCTCAAACGCACATATAATCATGTCACTGCTGTTTAAAGCTCTCAAAAAGCTCCCTTAGCCTACAAGATAAGATCTAAATTCCTCGCCGTGCCATGCAGAGCCCTTTCTGATCCGACCTCTGCAGCACGCTTTTCCATGCCTCCCTGCCCCCTTCAGACAGTACCACAGACACAGCCCTGCCCAGCAGTCCTCCTGGGGTCTCTGTGCTGGGACCCTTTTCTCTCCTTTATCACTTCAGGAAAACACTACTTGAGCCTCAAAATCAGGGACTTCCTCTTCCAAGAAGCTTCTCTGAACCACCACATGCCCGGTTAACCAAGTCACCTCAGGTGCTGTCTACTATAATTGTTACTTCTAGTAGAAAAAAGTTGATCCGATGAACTATGATGCCAGGATGTCCCTGACATGAGGTGGGACAAAGAGGAGAGCTTTTAACTCCCCTCTAGTAGCAGTGGTAGTAGTCTTGGGGAGCATGTCACAGATGGGTGGTATCTGAGCTAGATTTTGAAGGAAGAATTGGATGCATTTATGTCATTGTGCCCTGCATTCCCAGCCGTCACCAGGGAGAAGGTCAATATTGAAGCCTGTCGAATAGGGAGAAGATAAAGTCCCCAAAATAAACCATGAATGGTGGTGTCTTTTGTTCCCCCGGGTTGGGCTGCTGGCTTGTGGCTAGTCTGGCAGTGAGCCAGGGGTCCCTTGGCACATTGACATTTTAAGAGGTCTGGTATTAGTGACAAGTGTCAGTGAATTTGATATTTATTAAGGTTCATTTGCTCCAGAAATATCCAGTCCCAGCCAGCAGTGAGGGGACCGTGGACTGTTGTTATCATTTCGCTGACTAGGGACATCTTTTGTTGCCATTAGAAAACAAACACCCACCTCTGACTTTGCCTTGAGCAGCCAGGGCTCTCATAAAACAGTGTCATGTAGGGTGTTTCTCTCTGGGCAACCGGAATCAGGTTCCTTGAGTCGTGACTCTACCAGTCAGTGGCAAAGAGAACAAAGAAGCAATCGTCATCATCACCACCATCATCCTCCTCTTCTTCCTCCTCCTCTCTGTCTTTCTTAGAGCTTCTGTGAGACTGCTAGAACCAGCTTCTATTTGGTCCTGTCTAGCTTTAAACATGCCAAGTCAGGACATCTTCATTCTCAGGGAGGTAGTTCTCTATTTCTGCAATTTATATTTTAATCTTATTACAACTTTTTATATTTTATTTTTTTTCATTTTTCAAATTCCCACCATGTATGCCCTATTTAAACCCCTAAATTTTAGTCCAAATGAACACTTCGTTTGTTGGGATTTATGTATTTTCAATAGGTACAGGCTGTAATTTTGTCTTCTGCTCCTGAACACATTTTTTTAGGTCTTACATTTTTTTGGGTCAAGGTCAACCACTGTATTCTCTCATTTTATTTCCAGTGCTTCTGCCCCTTTTAGAATGTGGGTCTTGCTGGAAGGGTTATTAATTCCCTGCCGCTAAGGGTGGATTAGGCCATCTGTCGTGAATCCTCACCTGATGAAGACAATATCAACAACAACTACCACTTATCATGGGCTTCGTACTAGCCCGGCACTGGATACGATTCCTGACCTAGATTCATTATCTTATTTATTGTTCCTATGACCTTGAAGTTTGGGGCTACTATTGTTCCCCACTTACAGGTGTGGAAATGAGACTCTGCTTGCTGGGGCTGAGTGACATGTGGAAGGACAGACAGTGAACGACAGAATCTGCCTATCTCCAACCCAAAGTTCAGAGTCCCACACAACCTTTTATCTTGAGCTTTCACTGATGTCTGTGTTTATTTTTCCTACTTAAAAAAAATTACAATAAGTAAAAAATGACAATAAATTCAGAAAATAAGATCTAGGAGTCAAAAAATACTTTATACCCTGCAATTTTCCTCACCCCTTTGTTAGGGCCTTCCGGCAGAAGTGAAATTCCATTTCCTTGGCAAAATCCACTTGAATTCATTATTTTTAGGAGTTAAAATTTGACAAGCAGCTCTAACAACACACTCCAGTGGAGGCCAGGACCGCAGCAGCCTAGGACGCCTGCCATGGTCTTACTTTGTTCCTCTCCATTTTCCTGGTGTGGTTTGTCCTTTTTAAATCAGCCTCATCTGGGAATACTGTGCATTTGTTAATTACCTTTGCAGAGCCAGCAGATGGTGCAGAAAGCACTGCGTTGTCGGAGGACCCAAGCCAAAAAAAGAGAAGATGGAGAGAGGGTGGCATCTGTTTATTTGTTTAATTTCTTCGAGAGGAAATGGTGGGTATAAAAATAAAACCAGTCATCACTAGGCATCTCAAAATGAGAAACACTTTCACTGTCACATAACAATGGTTTAAAATAAAATTCTATTTCAGTCCCCAAAGGTTTGGCAATTTGAGGGAATATTTGAATCTCCTGGGCTCGAGTTGGGCTGGCCATGCTGGGCTCAGTGAGGGTCCACTAGCCAGTCTTGGATGCTGGCCAGGTTTACCTGTCAGCTGATGTGCCTCATCACAGTCCTGCCCCTGGGTATGGGAAACCACCCAGCAAAGTCATCCCATGTAGAAGCCCCCACCCTCACCTTCTCCACTTAGCCAAGGCCAGGATAGTTTCAAATTAACAGAGGATAATGACCTCTCTTTCTACAAGTTTGGCAGTAAGTGTTTAGAATGTAAGTCTACACCACCGTCCCTAGAATCAGAGAATATTCCAAGTGGACGGGCCCTCAAAACCACCCCAGCTGAGTCCCTTCATTTTAGAAAGTAGGACATTGAGATCCAGAGCAGCAAAGGGTTTTACTCAAGTCACCAGGCTTTTTAGTGGCAGAGCCAGAATAAGAAGTGAGAGTCCCCCGTCTCTCAGCTTGCTGCCCCCTCCACTGCTTTGCCAGGTGAGCAGAAGAGGGAGAGGCCAGGGACAGTTTGGGAAGATTCCAGATGGTTCCATGAGCAAAGTCTTAGAAAAACTGCCTGCTGCGGAAGAGAACTAAATAATCAAACCCACAGAGGGAGCAGGCACATGACTTAAAGAATAAGAAATAGTTCAGAGTGACGAGAATACTGGATATGGGAAATGAGGCAGGAAGAATTGTTTGGGGCTTGGTTGTGAAGGGCTTTGCCATCAAGAAAATGCAGCAGCAACAGATATAAGTAGGAAACAGTTACGGCTGGGCTGTGCCAAATCTGGTGGCCACGTAAGGACAGGTTGAGGAGGGAGAAGATTAGTGGCCAGAGGTCACCCAGGAGATAGATGGGAGAGTCTGAACCAAGGAAGTGATGGTGGAGATAAAAAGGATTCATCTCCCCTCACGCCATAGGAACTTCTCTGTTCAAGGTCACCCATGACCTTGGGCTTGCCAAATCCGAAGATCACTTCTCCAACCTTACCTTTCTTGACACAATCAACCACTACCTTCTTCTTCAGCTACTTCAGAGAAAAAATACATATGCATACAACATACATACATACATATATATACATATATATATACAAAGAGAGAGAGAGAGAGAGAGAAAGAGCGCTCATTATGTTTAAAAATAAGAAAAGAAAATCTCCTTCGATGGAGGAAGACAGCTTTGTTGCAGATCTAGCCTCTCCTAGCAAGGGGCTCCCACTGGTTCTAACCACATAGGGAGCAGCTACAATCTCAAACAAATGGGGAATTCATATATTTTGGTTCAAACATTGAATTGAAAATATAGCACTTAGGAGACACAGGCCCTATTCTGGCTACAGAACAGGCTTCCCATCATCTACAGGTAAAAGCCTAGATACCTTAGCAAGCATATAAACCTCTGTGACTTCTATCTATTTCACATTCTTAACTCCATAATCATCTTTCATATGAATCACCTGAGCTTGCAACAAAGCAATGATTTAGAAAGCTGACAAAATGTTACACAATCTCACCACAAGTTTAAGTTCCAGATCAAGGGAAGTGATAGGCCTGCATTACTTGGCATTGATTTGACCAAACCTGGAGTCCATTCTGTGCCCAATTCTGAGCCTTATAATAAGTTTCAAAAAGATAATGACAAGATGGAGAAATAATGCAGCCTGGGAAGATCGCCAACAAATCCAAAGTGTTATTTGTGAGACCCAGATACATTTTGCTCTGTGAAACCTTTAAGCACCCTTAATCACTATTTTCAAAGGTTTAAAAAGCTGTATGTAGACAATAGAGCAGGTCATCTCTGAAGAAAAACTCAGGACCAGTAGGTAAACTTCACAGGAAGTCAGATGTAGGTCTACATAAGCGCTAACCCTTAAAGGAATTGACTGCTGAAAGGGGTAGCTGCTTTCTGAGCCATATGCCTAGAGGCCACCTGCAGAACAAGAGAGCCATGGGCCCTGTTCATCGGAGAGTCTAAATTATTTGAAATGTAGGCTTCTCTTAGTGACCATCAATAGGTTACAGGATTTCTTAGAGATGTCCTGAAGTGCTGAAAAAAACTGGAGTTGTCAGGAGTGGGAAAATAAGGTATGAGGAAGATAGGTTTAACATTGAATGTTGAAGGGGCTTTCCAGAAGCTCCTTTTCTTCTTTCTTTCCCAATGATACACTCTCCCCACCCTCAATACTCTATTATCTTTTCCCCACTCTCAAAATACTCCTTCAAAAAAGGGTAGTATTAATTCATACTAACATGTAAATGACTTCTAAGAATCCACAAGTTTCTCTTCTCAGAGTCATTTTGCCTACTTATAAGGGATGCAATCTAAAGCTAATGAATGGAATATAGAGTCTAGGTGGTTGTATGGACAGATTAAGGGTTAGGTTTGGGAGTACATTTGCCAAGTGTTGACTGCAAGTAACAGAAATCACCTCCAACTCACTTTAGCACAAAATAAATCCATTTGAGGAACACAAGGGAAGCTCACAGAAATGAGGAATCAACAACCAAGATTCAGGAAAGACGTGGACCACATAGCTCTGGGGCCACGGCAGTAAGGACAGGTGAACCTTCTTTCATGCAGCTGCAGCCACAGGACTCAGCTCTGACTGCCATTCATTTTTGCCACATCTGTGTGGCTCAACTTAATATTTCAAGAAATTAAAATTAAAATTCCCAAGAAAGTGAAAATGATAGCCAGTCTTGGGTCATGGGATCTGCTGGAAGCTAGAAGGATCTGTTACCAGGTGCAGAGACTGGCATAAATGTAAGACACTCAGATGTACGAAAAAGCATAAATGCAAGACTGAGGACTTCTGAGTACCCTTAAATCACATTGCACAGGTAGTCTTGTGTGTCACCTCACATCACCACTGTGCTCACAGACACTTGGGAGGCTCTCAGGTGCCAACAGGTGAAGTCCAAGTTCCAGTGCAAGGTACCGATGGTCTACGAGCCCTTGCCCTTGACTTCACTGCCTTGTGACTGCAGTGTGGTCCCTCTGACCCCTCGGTGGCCTGAGCACTCTTTCTCCCTGCAGTAGCGTTCCCCATTTCCTATTTGCTCTCACAGATGACAGGGCCAAGGTAACTGGCCGCATCCACAAAGCCTCTCCCCTATCTGGTATTTCTACTGACTCAGGTTTTATTTCTGAGGCTGTCAGTTTTATTGAGTGTGTTTCCTGTGAGCCATCTCAAGTCTTCGTGGAAAGAGGTGGGATATAAGCAAGTGCAGCCCTTTGGAGAAGCAGGGTTGGGGCAGAAGCCAGGGCAGATTCAAAGACCAACAACCTTCCTCTCCTCTTCCTTCCACTTCCAGGTCTGAGGAAATGTAGTTTCACAGGTCCTGGCCAGTGGGAGGTGCAAATAAATGCCTACTTGACGGCCGATGGAGGGCTGCAGGCTTTTAGTCCACACAACCGACAGCCAGGCCCAGATACAGTGGCATCTGAGCTTGTCTAGCTGGGAAGGCTTTTGGCGAAAAAGAATACAAAGATATCTTACTTTTGCAATTTCTGAAAAAGCAGAAGACACGAGGACCATGCAAGAGAGCAGCCTGAGGCAGAAGTTTCCTACTTTTGGGGTAAATCCTCCTCTGCTCCTGACCAGCCATGCTTCCAGGTGAATGACACTCACATCATCTCACAGAAAAAGAAATAGATGAAGAGGAGATTTAACCTTCACCATATTAATCCTCGCAACTGAAGGGGGCTGTGTTAGTTTCCTGTGGCTTTCATATGAGTGATCACACACTTGGCGGGCAGCATATAGCAACAGAAATGTATTCCGTCACAGTTCTGGAGGTAAGACATTCAAAATCAAGGTGTTGGTGGGGACATGTTCCCTGCAGAGGCTCTAGGGGAGAATCTGTTTCTTGCCTCTTTCAGGCTCTGGTGGCTGCTGGCGATCCCTTGGCTGTGGCCACATCACTCTGATCTCTGACTCTGTCTTCATGTCACCTTCTCTTCTGTATGTCTCTCAGATTTAGGGTCCCCTCCCCTGGATAATCCAGGATGATGAAATTTTAAGATCCTTCATTTAATCAAATCTGCCAAGACCCTCTTAATAATAAAGGTAATATTCATAGGTTTCAGGAATTATGACGTAGACATATCTTTTGGAGGACCAACATTCTGCATACCACAAAGGGACTGTTCTCAGCTTCTGCTATGGTTTTAACATATGTGTCTCTCCAAAATTCATGTTAGAACTTAAGCCCCAAGGTGATGGTATCAAGAAGTGCCATCTTTAGGAGGTGCTTAGGTCATGAGGGCTTGGCCCTTGTGAACAGAATTAATATCCTTATAAAAGAGGCTCCAGAGAGCTGCCTGCCTTTCCATCTCTTCTGCTATGATGTCAGGATGCCCTGAGAAAACACCATCCATGGAATGGGACCCTCACCAGACACCAGATCTGCTGGCACTATGATCTTGGACTTCGCAGCCTCCAGAGCTGCAAGAAATGAATTTCTATTATTTATAAATTACCCAGTCTGTGGTATTTTGTTATAGTGGCACAAATGGACTGAAACATCTTCATTTTGCTGAGGCTCAGAGAAGTTAAGAACACTTTCCAAGGTCAAATAGCCAGGAAATAGTGAAGCCAGGATTCAAATCCGGGTAGACTTCCTCAGCCTAAGGTCTTCACCACCATTTTAAACAGCAACTTAAGATTGTAAAATTCTGGATTTTCAGCCATAAAACAATAACAAATAGAAGATGCCTCAACCCTGGGACGTCATTTCTTCGTGGCTGTACTTGACACTGTAGCTGTCCCTTTTAGACAGGACCCACCACGCTCTCCTGTCTACCCTCCATCTCCTTCACTCACTTACTTGACTTGTTGGGACCATCAAAGGAATTGAGTCTAAGCCTTCTGCATAAACATGTGGTTGCAGCATTAAAGTAAAGGTCCTGCACAACTGCAAGACCTCTTGTAGGAAGTCTCATTTAACATGTATCCTCTCCAAGACCCATGACATTTTCTTCCTCTTCTGTATTGGTATACCCCTTTATTATCCATGCAAGTATCCAAGGATACCCTGACCTTGAGCTATTTGTAATACCCATCATATTCTTGCCCCAAAGAATGAATGCCTTCTGGCTTCAGTGTTTACCTTTTTACTGCAGGTCGCAGTTTCTGTGAACTGTGTTTGAACTACATTCGCCTTCTTTCTGTTCCACAAACACCAAACGAGCTACCACTTCCCGCCTGGCACTGGCTGGTCCTTGTGCTTTGGTGGCCCCTTCCTATGTCCTCTTGTAACTGCTCCTTCTTGCCACTTAGAATCTCAGTTTAAATTCTATATCCTTATCTGATTTGACCAAACCAACTGTAAAAGATATTGTTGAGAAAATAAGGGGAAATTTGCAATAGTTCTGGTATTGGACAGTATTAAGCAATGCTTGCTCATTTCTAAGAGATATTAATGATATCCTGAATTTATTGGTTTTTTTTTTTCATCTTTATTTTCTAGAAGTGCAAGTGTTTATAAGAGAAATGATACGAGGTCTTGGATTTGCTATGAAATAAACAACAGCAAAAACAAAGAATAAAGGAACTATGACAGAGATAAATAAAACAAGGTTGTCAAAATACTGATAACTATTTAAGCTGACGTACATGGGCCATCATATTATTCCTTGACCTTTGTCTATGCTTAAAAATGTCATAATAAAAGATACATGAGCGTGTGTATGCGTGGGGTGTGTGAAAAATTGAACATCATATTTTCCAAGAGGCCTCCAACTGTCCAGTCTAAAGTGTCTACTTAGCCACTCAGTGAAAAAATATCTTCTTTTAATTCTCTCCAGAACCTGTCTCTACTTGACATTTTATTGTTTTTCAAGCAGTTTTGGTTTGTGTGTTTTTTAAATTATATCTCCTCCTCACACTTGCCCTTGCAATATTTAAGCTCTTGCTCCCCAAAATAGAATTTTCACAGTATGAGCACAGGGATAATTTTTTCTTCCGTTCACTAGTATATCTCGAAGTGGCCCCTAAAACAATTGTTAGCACGTGATAGGTGCTCAATAATATTGAATCAATGAATCCAGACTTTAGGCTCCAAGGGACCACATCTGCTCACCCCTGTACCAACGCAGCTGTTTATCATGGTGTGAGACTCCTGAATTGATTGTTGAGCAACCAATTGTTAAATGAATGCCCATGAACTCACAGCCACACTTTACAACACCTTATCTAAGTTTCTTGCTCATTCTTGGGTGTGAAAGTAGTTTGGAGAGACCTTGGGTGTATAAGGCCGTGTTTTCAAAACATTGTCAGAATTCCTAAAGTATGCTTTAATTATCTGTTGTACACATTTTTAGTTACTGTTAAAACTATTCATATAGTTTTAAACAAAACACATAACTGCCTTACGGATTAAATTTTAATGTAGCTAAGGCCACCAATGTTTTATTTGCCAGATTATGTCACTTTGGGGAAGGCCTTATAATGAAGATTTCCTGACATCTTGGTATGTGTATTTGAACTTTTTTTGAATGTGTAGTTGATATGGAAATTCTCTTGTTTTTTGTTTGTTTGTGTGAATTCAGGTTTAATCATATCCATCATGTAAAATTACATATATACAAACCTTTATATAATATCTTATGCATGATTGTGTACCAGGTGAGAAAATTGAAATGTACTATATGATCATGGCAATAATTCCAACACAGATAATTTCTTTGATGAATATACAGTAAAGGCCACCAATCTGACTTGGACATTTAAGTTTATGACAAGGAATGTGGAGTTGTCATTAAATATTAATAGTAATTTAGCTTTATAACATTTGGTCTAGTTTTGCCAAAGAACAGAGACTCCAATATGAGCTATTTAGGAATTGCTAATCCTTTGAAGCTACTTAGTTACATAGAAAAGAAGTTTGTTAAATTTCATGCAATGCCAACAAAATTCAAAAATAAATGCTGAAGCTTATAGAAAACTGTAACTGTTGTCTGTGCCCTTAACTTTAATTTTTCTGAGTTAATTAGAAAGGACTCATTGGTTTTATGGATTATCTTTAAATATATGTTACAAGTTTTAACAGATTGATTATGTTTATACTAGCATATCACTTATAGTTTTAAATATAGTTTGCATATTTGTACTCTATGTAAGATTTCATTTGGAAACAATACTTTACCACTAAACAAAAAACAAACACAGAATGGAAAACACTGGGTTGGTAAAGAGAATATGGAATTTAGAGGGAGGTGGTCTGGGTTCAAATTCAAGCCATGCCAAGTACAGTGAGAGTCCCACAGCAGGTATTTCATGAATGCTTGCTCCTGGTGGTGGCTTCTCCTGTTCCCAGTTCCTATCTTTGCCAAATCAGTTGTGAAACCTGAAGCCTTTTGAAAACAGATTGTTCTTTTTTAAGCACCAAAGGAAGCAAGAAAAGCTTCATCTTTCTCTGCTGCACCCCTTTTAATAAAAGGATTTGGTCTCTAAAATTTGGATTCCTTCAAAAGGCTGCATGCAAGGGTCCAGAAAGCCACATGTGGCCCCAAGGCTGCAGGTTCCCCACCCCTGGAGGTTCTTCTGTTTTACCTTTTATTTAACAAAACATCTCATGTGGGTAGACACCACTTTGCAAGCCCAAGAGGAATCTAGAAGGACGAGGAACATTTATGAAAAAGCACTAGGTAATCAGGACTGCCAGGCTCTGAGCCCAAGTGGGCAGCTCAGTTCCTTGAAGAGTTTTGTTTCTCCAAAAGAGGCCGTCAGGACAATACAGGCCTTATGCTAAGTCAACTGACCAGACCTCACCTCCTACCACCCACCCCTGCCCCCAGCTTTGGGCACTGCCCATAATCTTCTCCTGGGGACAGAGTAACAAAGGCCAGTCTATTTCCCTCCACACTGGAGATGCCATCAGGGGAAACAGAGCATGTTTTCTTCAAAGTCCAAAATATTCAGTTTTCAGCCAGAAGGCCAAACTTATTGAACTGGGAGGGAATGGGATCAGATGGTAGGCTGGGAGGCATTGGCAGGTTTTCTCACTTTGAATGGAGCTTGGGCTCTGGTGAGTGGCGGTGGGGGTTGGGCTCCAGGAGGAGGAATAAGGGAACGTTGCCAGCACTGGCTGGCTCAAATCATGCACATTCTTGGCAAAAGGAAGGAGCCTTTGGATGAAGAAATCTCAAGAAGCTGCAGGGTGGGTAGTCTTTTCTCTGTCTATGTATTTGCAAAACGTGAAAGGCAATTGCATGCTTTATGAGATTTTAAGCCACAGAGTCGATCCTCTGCAAAAACAAAGCCCATGAACAAAACCAAAACATCTTAAACAGGTCCTCAGAAAAAGTCTCGTCAGCATTGACAATCAAATTTCCTCTTCACGTGCTACTTGTAGACATGCAATCTGTCCTGTTGCCGTGCTGGGGTGGTCTCCTGCTCAGCCTTCCTGACCCCAGGATCATTCTCTTCTATCCACTCTGCACGTGGCCAGCAGAATGGCCATCTTAGGTAGCATTTTGATCATGGTATTTTGTGGCTTTAACTTTCTGTTTCTCCCCCACTGCCTACAAAATAAGCTTAGACTCTTGACCTTGCATTCAAAGTCTTCCACAATCTGTCCCCAAACTACTTTTTCAATCTTAATTTTACTGTAACTTCAAACAGCTTATTCTCTCAATCAATTTTGCTTTCTGTTTCCCAATCACACATCCTGCTCTCCAAATCCTTGTCTCACCTCCTGTTGCTGACTTTACTCCCATGGTGTTCTCCCCTCCCACCTTTCCACGTCCAAGTTCTACCTACTCTAAGATATCTACTTCAGTGGTTGCACCTCCTACAAAGGCTTCCCCAGAAACATTCACTAAGAAAACCAACTTTACTGTAGATGTGCCCTTTCACCTACTGGTGCTATGATTTGGGACTGGATATGTTTCTTTTCTGAGCCTCGATTTTGTCAGCTATAAAATGAGAAAAAACTTACGGGATGGTGTGCAATTTGCCTGAGAAAAACTTATGGAGTTCTTAGCACAGTGCCTAGCACATAGCAAATGCTTAAAAAGTCCATTTGTTAATTTATTATTATGCTTGCCACATTCTACCTTATTTTATGGTGGCAAGATATGTACTCCTATTGCTTTATTCTGCCTTTGAAAGAATTCCTGCAAAGGAATTCTCATAGACTCTGGAAAGTCTATGAGAAAATGCACTTAATCGATAGACAACTTCAGACTTACATGGTTATTGGCATGTGCCACTCTGTGCTAATTCACATAGAGAGTCTTGTGGTAAGTCTAATTTACCACAGATGTTCTAACTATTATATTCTACCTGCTCCTCAAAGGAGCTATAAAACTCACATTTACAATACTGTAGAAGTCTTGTTGCCTGCTCAGATTTCCAGAACGCAGAGCTATCATCCCATATTTATAGACCACTTAAGAATTTTCCAACAATAAGTCTTACTTGGTCATCACAATAGTCTTGGGAGTTAAAGATGCTTAGCACTGTGTTACAGAAGAAGAGAGAGATTCACAGTGATGAAGTGAGACCAGCTGATGTTATCGCCAGTGTAAAAGCAGTGTAAGTCGTGTGGCCACAGGGCAGATATTGGATAAGAACTGATAAAATAAACGAAAGAAGGAATGAATCAGAGAAGTGACTTGCCCTCTGTCCTGGCTGAGAGATAATTCATCAGGAGTTAGAAGAGAGTGATATTTATCTACAAAGTCTTTCAAAAAGTTGGGGGACTCTATTTGCCAGGACCTTGTCAGTTTTGACAGAAGCACTACCTAATTTGCTCAAAGCAAAGTGAGGTTTACTGGCTTCTATAAGTAGGAAGCCAGAGGACCAAGCTGCCTTCTGACTAAGGGTTGATTGAGGGCTCAGGTGAAGTTAACAGTCCTCGCTCGTGTGCGCTCTCTCTCTCTCTCTCTCTCTCTCTCTCTCTCTCTCTCTCTCTCTCTCTCTCTCTCTCTCACACACACACACACACACACTCTACTATGTCAGACAAACTTCCCTTCTTCCCTTGCTCAAAGGAGAAGATCGTACCAGCACTCTGAGCTTCACATCCTTCCTGTTCTAACGTCAGGATGATAAAAAGGGCCGGTGGAGGGGGAAATGTACTGGGCTTCCAAAGCCAACAAAAAAACAAGGCCCTGGCAACTCTTATTAAAGTGATTTTAGAGTCATTTATGGGGTATCCAAGTGACCATGTATGTTCCACAGTGATATGGACTTCTGCGCTCCCAGTCTAGCCCTGCAACACAGGAAACTACAATAGTCGATTCCACTGAGCACTTAGCAATTGGCAGCCCCTGTTCGTTGCATCTATGTATTGTCTCATTGAGTCCTCTCAGCAACTCTACAGTACAGTTTTATTATTATCTTTGTTTATAAATGAGGAATGTGAGGCACAGACCATTTAAGTAACTTCTCCAAGGTTTTTGCCACTATTAAGTGATAGTACTAGTTAGTCAACCAGATTGTGGTAGAACTAGACATTCACGTCTGAAAGGTTTAGCTCCAGAGACCACACTCATAATCACCACATAACTGCCCCTGTGTGACTTGTACATTTTACAGGATCTGATAAAGGCCTCTGTTCCTCATGAGTAACTTTTCAAAATTGGTAGAAGGAACAGAGATAGTGAACGTATTTACCGTATCTGATGCATAGTAGTGGTTTCATCAGTGCTGGTTAATACACTATTCCATGAAGATGCTTGTTTATGGGTCCTAGTGCATCCCAGGTAGCTCACAGGGATAGACTGGGGCAACAATAACCAGAAATGTCAATGATTTTGAGATCTTTATGTTAATAAGCCCCTGTCTTTGATACAAAGGTTGTCTGTTAGACTGTCTCAATTTCAAGATGGTTAATATTAATAACATCTAGGAGCTCAAGGGACAGCAACCTAATTCAAGTTGGCTTAAGCCTAAGAGAGAAATTTGTTCATTCTCACAAAATGTACAGGCTAGAGCCAGTGTTCAAATAATCTTTTCATAAGTATGTCTTTCAGTTTTACTTTCTTTTCTGTTGGCATATTTCTCTATGGTGGCAGAGACAGACTCCATAGACCACCTCTCAACACTTACACCAGTTTAGCACATTGAACCCTCCCCCCCATCCCCAGGCAAACAGGGCATCTCTTTTCCTGAAACTTCCGTCAAAAGTCCTGTGGGATCTCACGTGGATCAGGATTAAGGCACATGCCCATCCCTCAGACACTGGCCGTGGCCACAGGGATACAGTGTTCCAATTGGCCCAAAGTAGCCCTCCCAGCTTCCTCCCAGTTCCACAAAGGGAAATCAGAGTGCTGCTACCACAAGAAAGGGAAAGGAGATCCAGGGCAGGATAAAACAAGTGTTCCACTACAGAGCATTTTAAACAAAGGCAGAAAATTCAAATCCGTCCAGTTGAGGAAGAGTTACTGAGTTTCATTTGGAGGGGCAATGCCTCACTTTAATCAGGGAAAGTCAAAATTTGGCCTCAACATTTTTCCACTGCACCTCCCCCATTCATTCAAAATTTATTTATTAAGCACCTACTACATGCCAGATACTGTGAAAAGAACTGACGATACCAAGAGGAACAAAAACACCTGCTGTCCTCCTCTATAGCTCCCAGTCTAGTAGTGATTACTGGGGATGGGAGAGACAAGAATTCTAAAAATTATCTTGCAGGTTTACATTACAGATACAAAAACAATTTATAGGTAGGGTAAATATGTGAATGTTAAGTATAAAACTATCAAGTCCCTAAAAGAAAATATAGCCATATGTTTATATAATGAGCTGCAGGAAAAAAATGTATTCACCAAAATCTTTTGGAAGACAGTACTATATTTGTTTGAAAGAAATGCTTTATAAGCTGCCTGAGTTTCAGGCCAAGACCCTCAAGGAACGCTTGCACCTAGAAAAGTGGTTTGTTTATTGCTCTGCACAATAAAAGAACTTTTGGTGTTCACCAGAGACAGAAGAATAGAGAGGAGATTTGACAAGAAGAGAAAAAGATAGTGGATACAGTTGTACTAAATGGTGATGTTTCCTTCATCATAAAACCCTGTCTCTCCCGGCCCTCCCCCAATTGTCACAAAACAATTGGTGTGAATGGATTTATTGTTGAAACTGGTGAATGGACTAGCTTCCTACATACAGAGCCTGCTACTACAGATGCCACAGCTGCAGTGCCTGCTACTGCGCCGACATCTGGTTTACATTTACCTAATCACAGGGTGGTGATGGGCTTTCAAAGCATGACCCCAAAGGCAGAAACCATAAAAGAAACTAGGGCTAAATATGGCTGCATCACGCTAAACAGATTCTGAATGGTTAAAATACTGTAAACAAGGTTAAAATGTTAAAGACAAACTGAGATAAAAATTTTATTGCAATATAAATGACCAAAACTTATTTTTATAGAAATATTTTTATATCAGTAAAAACCAAAAGCAAATACCCCAATAGAAAGGCAGAAAATATGAACTGGTCATTTTCAAAAGAAAAATTACAAATTATCAAAAAGCATATTTAAAAGCTTAATCTCATCAATAATGAAGGAAACATAAGCTACAATAAAGCAATAATGAAATACAATTGTTTTCCTATTACAGTGTGAAAAAAAAGGAGAATGATAATTTCCAGTAAAGAAATGGGCACCTTCAGATACTGCTCAACAGAAATAAACTTTCCTAAGAACAATTTGGTAGTATATATTGAGCCCTTAAGAGTGTATCTATAGTTAATGATAAAATTATTTGTGGGGATTAATCCTAAAGAACTATTTAGACAAGTGTGAAAAGGTATGAGTATAAGGATATTTACTATAGCTTATTTATAAAAGTGAAGAATTAGAAACAATGTAATATTCAAAGGCCCCAGATTGGTTATAGAAACTGCTTTATGTTCCTATAACATAAATAACAGGTAACCACTAAATACTACAATATGTGTAAATGTGTGTGGACACTGAAATATAGTTTATATATATACACACGAATATATATACACACATACATATATAAAAACATATAAAATGGAGTGAAAAAGCAGGCTAACAAATGATACGTATATTGTGAATCTAATTTTGGTTATATACATAAACACACAAATAGACTTGCAGAAAAAATGCCCAAAGAGCATCCACCAGATTTTTGGGTGACTGGATTACAGGTATGTCCTAGTTCATTTGTCCTGCTATTACAGAACGCCTCAGACAAGTCAATTTGTAAAGAACGAAAACTTACTTCTCACAGTTCTGGAGGCTCTGAAGTCCGAGATCAAGGTGCCTGCAGGTTCAGTTGTCTGGCGAGGGCACCCAGGCACATGTAAACTGACGGCCCATTGAGGCCCATCCATCCTGTCATTCAGGGATATAACACATTTTCAGTATTTCCAAGCTATCAAATTTGGCAGTTACAAAGGTTTTGAATAACATTTGGGGTACAATTAAATGATTTTCAGTGAATTTA
>CAUYRT010071046.1:0-27817 GCA_963574885.1 Lepilemur ruficaudatus
GAAAAAATTAGCCGGGCATGGTGGCACATGCCTGTAGTCCCAGCTACTCGGGAGGCTGAGGCAGGAGGATCGCTTGAGCCCAGGAGTTTGAGGTTGCTGTGAGCTAGGCTGACGCCACGTCACTTTAGCCCGGGCAACAGAGTGAGACTGTCTCAAAAAAAAAAAAATTAGCTGTTGGGTAAAAAAGAGACTGGTTAAGTTGGCAGTGGTAAGAGCAGACAGGAGGATGAGATAGAAGAGGGCTATATAAATACATGCACATTATTGGTAATTTTAAAATTCTTGGCTTGGGAGTGATTTCGTAGTTGTTCATTATATCATTATGCTTTATAATTAATGTTTTGAATAATCTTGTATGTATGAAATAATATAAATAATATGGGACAAGTTTTTATGCTAGAAAGAAAGAAAGCTATTTGGCAAGCAGATTTAACGTGCATTCATGCTTATGACTAGAACTCTGATCTTGACTCCTAGGCCAGTGTGCTCTCCCTTCATACCACATTGCAATAACTACTGACCTTATCTCCTGCTTCTTGTCCAGCTAGTTTTGCCATAACTGTCCTGCATGGTTTAGTAACTTGCCTGTGTGTGATTAGTCACGCAGGCAGGGAGTGGGTTGGGCAGTGTCACTGGGGTGAGGAGGCTGATGTCTCAACCTATCAGCTCCCAAAGCCTGGTGTTCCGCTCACACTGGGTTGTGCAAGGCCTGAACTGGTGCACTTTACATTATTCAAATTTAGAGAAACCCACATTTATAACAGAAAGTCAATGAGTTAATTACAGTTAGATTCTACACTTTTTTTTTCTCCCAACAGTACTTTGAGTTGCTGTTTTATCTACACTTCTAATAGCTGGAATTTTCCTGATCTCTCACCACCACCATCCACCTCCTCATTTTTCTTTCTTCCAGGGTACATTTTTTTTTTTAGAATTAAAGAAATAAGATTGTTTTGTGAGTCTGGAATTACAAAAGAAGAAATTAGGTTGAGCCTGAAGGATAGTTAATAAACTCTATTCCACTGAGTATCCTTGAATAGGTCACTTAACCCCCTGTAGGCCTCTGTCTTCTTTATCAAATAATAGTGTTAATAATTCCTAACATTTACTCTGTGCCAGGCATTTACTAAATATTCTACATGCATTTAATCCTTAGGCCCTGTAAGGTAGATACTGTTTTTATGCCTATTTTTAAGATGAGAATACTGAGAACAGCTAAAGTAACTTGTCCAAGTTCACGTAGTTGGCAAACCTTGGGGCCAGGATTTCAACCTGTGCTGTCATTCACTATGATATACTGACTATCTCATAGGAAGTTTGAAATGAACAATAAGACAGTATAAAAATAAAAATTAATGATAGCCAATATTACTGGATCTTATAATTAGGCAGGTGTTAGGCTAAGAGTTTATCATGCATAGTCTTATTTAATTATCATATAGTTAATGACTGTTTGCTCCATTCTGTAAGACAAGTTAAGGTTTTAAAAGGTTAACGGACCTTCTAAAAGTCACATAAGCTACTAGGCAGAACAACCTGGATTCCAGCTCCTGTCCATCTACTTCGAACACTTGTATTTGTTTGTTTGTTTTTTGTTTCTTGAGACAGTGTCTTGCTCTGTCACCTCAGCTAGAGTGGAGTGGTGTCATCATAGCTCACTGTAACCTCAAACTCCTGGGCTCAAGTGATCTTCCTGCCTCAGCCTCCCGAGTAATTGGGACTACAGGCACACGCCATGATGCCCAGCTAAGTTTTTCTATTTTTAGTAGAGACAGAGTCTCAGTTTTGCTCAGGCTGATCTCAAACTCCCGAGCTCAAGTCATCCTCCCACCTCGGCCTCCCAAAGTGCTGCGATTATAAGCGTGAGCTACCACATCAGCCAAGATGTTTTACCTTTTAAAAAATTTGTGGTAAAATATACATAACTTAAAGTTTACTATTGTAACCATTAAGTATGCAATTTAATGGCATCAAGTATACTCACAATGTTGTGTAAACCATCACCACTGTTTCCAGAACTATTTTTATTGTCCCGAACACAAATACTACTTTTTTAACAGTAAAAGAATACAACTTCCCCCATCCACGCATACTTTTATAATTATAAAAGTCATACATGTTTATTAGAGAAAATTTATAAAATACAACACATATAAAAATGGAAATTTAAATCTCCCAGGATCCCACCCTCAGCAACATCCCAGTAACATTTTAAGTGATTTTTTCCAGCTCTGTGTGTATGTACGTATGTATGTATGTGTATTTAATTAACTGTGCTGGTCTTTCCCATCAAGTTGTAACAATTTCTGTTAACTTATGTTTGGGTTCTAGGTTGTCTGAAAGTGTTTTGTTAAAGAGTTTTTTTAGCGTATAAGCTCCTTACCTTCAGAAAGCCAGTATGTATTCATTTCTGAGATCTACTTCCTTTGAAAGTACTTTGTTAAAGAATTTTTTAGCATATAAGCTCCTTACCTTCAGAAAGCCAGTATGTATTCATTTCTGAGATCTGCTTCCAATAATTAATTGATTTATTTATTCAAACATGTATTGAGTCTTTCTCTGTGCCAGGTATGTCCTGTGCTGGAAGAGCAGGATAACAGAGATGAATGTGTCAAGGGGCTTGCCCTCGGGAAGCTCTCAGTCTAATTTATGTACATAAATAAGTAATCCATCATGCTGTGTACTACAGTAATGGATACGCAGTACATGGAACTAGTACTGACAAAAGAAGTGATCGAGTATGGTTGGGAGTGTAGCCAGAGTCATCTTTTGAAAATACAAATTCAATTAGGACATAAATATTTATAAAATTATGAAATCACACTATGAACAGTTTATACTCTTAATCATTCTTTTTCACTTAATGTTATGAGAACTTTTCCATGTCCCGTGATTTTAGTAGTTCTTTTTTTTTTTTTTTTTTTTTTTTGAAACAGAGTCTCACTTTGTTGCCCAGGCTAGAGTGAGTGCCATGGCCTCAGCTTAGCTCACAGCAACCTCAAATCCCTGGGCTCAAGTGATCCTCCTGCCTTGGCCTCCCAGAGTGCTAGGATTACAGGTGTGAGCCACCACGCCTGGCCTAGTAATTCTTACCATTTTTAATGGCTGCAAAGTATATCTTGCCTTAATTTACTTAACCATTCTTCTATTTGTTGGGTATGTAGGCTGTTTCCAATTTTTCATTATTACAAATAATGCCACAATGAAATTTCAAACTTTTATGTGCATTTTATTTTGAGACAGAGTCTCACTCTGTTGCCTGGGCTAGAGTGCCGTGGCATCAGGCTAGCTCACAGCAACCTCAAATTCCTGGGCTCAGGCGATCCTCCTGCCTCAGCCTCCCAAGTAGCTGGGACTACAGGCACGCGCCACCATACCCGGCTAATTTTTTTCTATATATTTTTAATTGGCCTATTAATTTCTTTCTATTTATAATAGAGACGGGGTCTTGCTCTTGTTCAGGCTGGTTTCAAACTCCTGACCTTGAGCGATCCACCCGCCTCGGCCTCCCAAAGTGCTAGGCATGAGCCACCGCTCCCGGCCTTTTATGTGCATTTTAGATCATTTCTTCAGGATCTGGGTCTGAAGGTGCTTATTTCACCTTGTTCTTGTCAGGATCACCAAGATTTTTTAATGTAAACTATTCTAATTTTATAGGTAAAAACTGATATTTTACTGTTATTTAATATAAATTATTTCTGAAAAGTCTTTATGTAGACAGCTTTAACCCACCACTCCCTTTAGTGGTGGAATTTTCTTGGCCAAAGTCTACAGATGTTCCATCTTGATTTTGTCAATTTTATCTTTCCCCACTTAAGCTGTCCTCCTTTTCCATAAGAATTCTGCCCACTGCCTGAAATAGGTAGGACAACCTCTTTGCAGACACATTTGAAATTCAGATTAAGTGTGGGTATCTAAAATCACACAGCAAGATGGTGGGACTGGAAATAATGTTTATTATTATTCTTTATTTATATGGCACTTTATAGTTCCCAAAGTACACTCAAATCTATTTTTTCATTTCCTTTGACTCTCACGATAACCTATTAGGTAGGTAGGATAAATGGGCCCATTTCAAAGATAACAACTGAGAAATTATGTGGTTTGTACAGGGTCTCACATACCTTAATTAGAGAATTAAGATCATGAGAATTAAGAGCTGCTGAGACAAGACTGTCAGATTACCAGGGAATTCTGAACCAGAGCCCTTACTCATGCCCAACGATAATCATACTGTTTCTTTTGTGATGAGACAGAAAATAAAGCTCCCTCTGTGGTTTGCAATAAGATGACAGAGAGATGAAGTAACTTGCCCAAAGGCGCACAACTAATAAGTATGGAGTCTAATTTTGAACACTCTACCCAGATCTTTCTGCTTTCTTGAATATGTGCCCAGAAACATGTTCTTACTAAGAAATTTTGTGTTTTGGACCCTTTCTGAGATGCAGCCCTTTGCCATTTGGAGATTCCAAATTCTGCTTCTGGGTAATTGGTAGGACACGTAAACGGTATTCTTGGAGCAGCATACACCAGCCAGATTTAAAATCATTTGTTAATTTAGCAAATGTTTGTTGAGGGCCTTCTGTGTACCAACTAGTACTGGCTAGTGTTTTTGATGGAGTTTTATAAACTGGGAAGCCTTATATTTGGAAGTTCACCACGAGAATACTACAAAAAGAGATGTGTGCTTCTTTTTGTCTCCTCCTGTTCACCTTAGCGATATCTCTGAGTCTCTGCTCGATAAGTGCCTCTATACCAACCACTCTCCTCATCCTGATATCTTGATACGGACTTCTGGAGAAGTGCGGCTGAGTGACTTCTTGCTCTGGCAGGTAGGTAGTTTCCATGCGCCGTTATGTTTGTGTCACACTGAAAATTCTCACTGTACCCACAGAGTGGATGAGAGTGGTTCATCCTCACTCTCAGTCTTTCTGTCACCAGAGAACTTCAGGGGAGAAGCTAAAATCTGGAAAAGTATCTCGAGGCTGTGCCCAGTAACATTTGCTATCCTTTCCCCACCTGTCCCTGGCTTTGGCAACCTGTGTGGTTCTTGCTTTTGAAAGTGGAATGTGTCCAACCTAGAAGAAAAGTCCAGGCTATCCAACCGTAGTGAAAACTTCACTTGGGCCCCTGTTAAAAGACTGGGACTTCTGCCTTGGTAACTTGCCAGGTACCCTAGCACCTCTGGGTTAGAACTTCGCCTTGCAGTTAGTAGTGTCTCCCCTTCAGCATAAAGGGCCATATCTGTGCAAGCATGGTCTGTGAGGGATGTAAACTATCTTCAGACTCTCTCTCAGGGGTTTGCCATTGCCTGTCAGCTCAGTTACCCCAACATAGGTGGTCCTCAAAAAGCTCACATCCAATTAAGTTTGTTTTTGCTTGAAAATCTCCATCCCCTATTAAGTTTGTCCCTGGATAGCACATGACTGGGGGATGTCCTTGTTCTAGGAGAGGTTGGAAGGAGAGACTCAGCATAGAGGTAGCTCACATGATAAAGCTCCAGAAATTATAATGGACCACAATCTTTTTTTGAGACAGAGTCTCACTCTATTTGCCAGGCTAGGATGCAGTGTCATCATTGCTTACTACAACCTCCAATGCCTGGGCTCAAGTGATCCTCCTGTCTCCTAAGTATCTGGTACTATAGGCGCATGCCACCACACCCAGCTATAATTTCTTATTATAATCTAACAGCTAAATTATATTCAGATTTCCCAGTTGTCCCCAAAATGTCTTTTTACAGCGGATATGTTCAAACCAGGGTCCAACAAAGTCCACACACTGGGTTTTATTCTTTTCTTTTTTGGAGACAGGATCTCACTCTGTCAACCAAGCTGGAGTGCAGTGGCATCATCATAGCTCACTGCAGCCTCCAACTCCTGGGCTGAAGCGATCCTCCTGCCTCCTGGCAAAGGAGCTTTGCACTTGCTGTTCCCACTGCCTCCAATGCTCTTGTGCAGCCTCTTTGCCCAGCTGGCTCCTACATTTCACTCAGATCTCAAGCCCCAATATCATTTTCTTAGAGAAATCATCCATAACCCCATCCATAATCTCTCTGGTGGTGTGTGCAGTCAGGATCATGGGCTTTCCCTTTTTGTCACAATATGTATTGACAATTTTTTTTGTGATCGGTCAATTAATGCTTATCTCCCCCACTAGACTGCTAACTCTCTGAAGGATGGCACTGTGCCTCTCTCACTCACCATTGTCTCTTTTGTGTCAACCATCATGCCTGGCATGTAGCAGGAGCTCTGTATAGTTTGATCATTCCTAAGAATAGAACAAAAATGTATGTAGGTGTTCACCATAGTTTTATTCATGATAGAAAAAAAGAAACCAGCCAAGCACAGTGGCTCACACCTGTAATCCTAGCACTTTGAGAGGCCAAGGTGGGAGGATCACTTGAGGCCAGGAATTTGAGACTAGCCTGGGCAACAGTGAGACCCTGTCTCTACGAAAAATAAAAAAGTTAGCTGAGCATGGTAGCTCATGCCTGTAGTCCCAGCTACTTAGGAGACTGAGGCAGGAGGATCACTTGAGCCCAGGCGTTTGAGGTTGCAGTGAGCTATGATGATGCCACTGCACTCTAGTCTGGGCAACAGAGTGAGATCCTGTCTCCAAAAAAAAAAAAAGAAAGAAAAAAGAAAAGAAATGAAACCAACATAAAGGTTAAACTATAGGACATTCACACAATGAAATATGTAGTCATTGATAATCATGTTTCTGAGTAATATTTAATATTAAAAACATTGATTACATAATGTTAGATTTTTTTAAATGACAGATGTGGAATAAGATTCCTATTTATCATTTCCACATATTTTTATTTTTATTTCATTTAAAAAAATTTTTTTAGAGATGACATCTCCCTATGTTGCCCAGGCTGGTCTCAAACTCCCAGCCTCAAGCAATCCTCCAGCCTCTGCCTCCCAAATAGCTGGGATCACAGGTGTGAGCCACTGTACCTGCATCCACATTTTTTGTTTTTTGTTTTTTTTGAGATAGAGTCTTGCTCTGTTGTTTGGGCTAGAGTGCCGTGGCATCAGCCTAGCTCACAGCAACCTCAAACTCCTGGGCTCAAGCGATCCTTCTGCTTCAGCCTCCCGAGTAGCTGAGACTGCAGGCATGTGCCACCATGCCTGGCTAATTTTTTCTATATATTTTTAGTTGGCCAATTAATTTCTTTCTATTTTTAGTAGAGATGGCGTCTCGCTCTTGCTCAGGCTGGTCTTGAACTCCTGACCTTGAGTGATCCTCCTGCCTCGGCCTCCCAGAGTGCTAGGATTACAGGCGTGAGCCATCCAGCCCAGCCCACGTTCATTTTTTTGTGTCTTTTTTTAATAGTCCTAAACTAGAGACAGAATCATCTTCCTTTTTTGATCCATGTACTTAAAAAAAAGGTGGCTTATACTGAATCTAATCCCACTATTTTTCAGTTCTTAGCTCTAAACAATATTTAAATAGAATAATAATGTTAACAGCTTACACACAGGGACAGCTCTGGGCAGGGAAGGAGGGGACATTCAGCTTAGGGCACATTCAATTCAAAGTAATGACAGAATATCCAGGTGACAGAATGTGGTTTGGATGGGACCTGAGTCTTTCTCTAGGTAAGGTAAAGGAAGTCACCTACTTCACTTGACCCCCCCTCCAAAAAAAGTCACATACAGAGAGGTAAGAGGGGAAGCCATAGAATGAGTGACTTTTTCCAGAGGAGGGAATATTCTGTGAGAAGGGCAGATTCCAGGCCAGGGGAAGAGCAGCAGGGCATGCTGGAGAACCAGGACAACCAGGGGAGTAGGATGTCTGAGGAGGCAAGGAAGGATGGAGTGCACAGGTAATGAGGAAAAGACAATGATTCCCACTCCTGAGCTGCTTATGGCTTTTAATTTAAGATTTGATTGAATTCTCAAGAACTGAGCCAGGAGAGGGGCCCTGGGGCCTGAGGTATGTCAGCTGGAGTCAGATCAGATAACCCTCAGGAGGCCAGGCTAGAGCTGCAAAGCCCCAGACCTCAGATCTCCTGAGGCAAGACTCCCTTAGGTAGGGAAACAGGAGCAGGCACTGGGAGCTGTGTGTGTGCGCGTGGAGGGGCGGGGGATCCAAGAATAATCATCAGGAAGGGAAGTTTGTGAGGAGACCATGAAGGGACCAGCTGGAGGACGAAAGCCAATTCAGTGGAGATGACCAGGGAACAAACGGAAAGAATCTGTGTCCTTGACAACATTGAGCCACTGAATGAACCAACTCCAAAACCACCCCACCGCTATACTTCTTGTTATGTAAAATAATAAATTTCTGTACCATTAAAAAAAAAAACAGGAGGCAAACTAATTCAATAAATTAAGAAACTCCCTAAAAAACATAGTTACCAAAACGTTTTAAGAACCAAGAAAATGAAATAAAAATATCAAATAGGTGAACTTAATAAGAGGTGCTTCAGTGATTTCAGCAAATGCACTCAACTTGTTAAGTAGATCTTGTACGTATCATTAGATTTAAAAGTTTATAAAGAACAAGCCTAGGCTGGGGGCAGTGGCTCATGCCTGTAATCCTAGCACTCTGGGAGGCCAAGGTGGGAGGATTGCTTGAGCTCAGGCGTTCAATACCAGCTTGAGCAAGAGTGAGACCCCGTCTCTACTGAAAAATAGAAAGAAATTTGGCCAGGCAACTAAAAATATAAAAAATTAGCCAGGCCTAGTGACATATGCCTGTAGACCCATATTGAGCTTGAGGCAGGAGGATCGCTTGAGCCCAGGAATTTGAGGTTGCTATGAGCTAGGCTGATGCCACGGCACTTTAGCCGGCAACAGAGCAAGAGTCTGTCTCAAAAAAAAAAAAAAGAACAAGCTTAATGCCAGTAACTTGATAGTTTTAAAATGACCAGAGAGAAAACCAGAAAGCTGGGCAAAAGGAAAATCTGCTCTACAGGCCCTACTTTTTTAAGACATAGGAGTATACACACACACACACACACACACACGCGCGCGTGCGCACATACACAAAGTAATGTGTCATCGCTTAATGAAGGGGATATGTTCTGAGAAATGCATTGTTAGATGATGTCATCATTGTGCGAACATCACAGCATGTGCTCACACAAACCTAGTTGGTATAGCCTACTACACACCTAGGCTATCCGGTGTAGCCTATTGCTCCTAGACTGCAAACCTGTATAGCTTGTTACTGTACTGAACACTGTAGGCAACTATAGCACAATGGTATGTATCTAAACAAGGAAAAGGTATAGTAAAAATAGGGTACTGTATTATAATCTTAGGGGACCACCCTTGTGTATGTGGTTTTTGGTTGACCGAAACATAGTTATGCAGCATGTAACTATACATACACACTTACATACATAAGTATATGTGCATATGTATATGTATACATGTATATGTGTGTGTGTGTTTATCTATGTGTATGCAAAAATTTGCCCCACGCTGGTGGATACAGAGGCATTCCTGGTTATTCAGGTGGTGTGAGCAAGGAAAAGTAGGGTACCAACTGCTGAAGGTCAAAAAGAGATTTGAGGTGCTCTTGCCACCTAACGAGGGAATTTTTGCCAGAATAACTAGAATAAGTAGAACTTTCATAGTGCACTGGTATTAATATGGTTTCAAAGCAGAGCGAATTCTGTGATAGAAGAGAGGGCGTTGTGTGCTGCCTCTGTTGTCACACTTCTCTGTGGCAAATGCTTCTCAGCAGATACTGAATCATCAGGGTGAGATTGTTAAACCCTTATTCATCTCTAATTAATTAACCCCACAGCATTTCAGTTTACTGGTACAAACCTTACTTTAGGGTTGTTTACAAGACTGTGAATGAATTCATCAGGTTCTAATTTGCAAATGGAACTCTAAAAGTTTCAATCTTTTTGCTTTCAATTTAGTATGAAGACAGTCTGTGTCAGAGTTATGGAGGAGGAAGGGGAAAGCATATTTTCACTCTCAAATTAATGAGATAACTGTTTAAATGCAACATCGTATTTCATTTAGAGACTGTAGTATTGACCCCTTGCCAAATTCCTCAGATCCCCTAATTCTTGTGTGGGGGTAGTGGGAGTTTTAACAGCCGCACATGTCCAGCACAGTACTCCCTAAATGGTGTCGAATGACTGGGAATGAAGTTTTGGTAACTCTGGATGATTTATTCAGCCACTTAGTCATCGTTGTTCCACCAGGGGAAACAATGACGGGCTTTTGTTTGTGTTTCTGCATGTAGGGTGTGAGGGACAAAGAGAAGCAAATATCCGTATAATGAAATCTTGGTCCTCTTTTTTCCTCTCGAAAGAGGCCTTTATCTTCAAATTACTATAAATATATCATAAAAATAGAATATATACTGCACTGTAGCCCTTTGATTTTGCATATTTGCCTGGGCTGCTTTATTCCTTCTCTATTAAAAAAAGTAATGCATAAATATGTTCTAATCATAAAATATTCAAATATTACAGAAGTATACAGAGTAAAAAAAAGTCTCCCTTCACTTCTGTCATCCAACCCCCCCCCAAATCCAGCTCCTACAAAAAAGTTATTTTAAAAAAAAAAAAACTTCCATTGCCCTGATTTTGGGCAGTTTCATAAGAACATAAGACATATTACAAGCAACGGGGAAATTCCAAAATATAGAAAATCAAGAATCACTGAAAATGAACCCTGCTGTGGAGCACAGCCCCAGAAAGTGCCGAGGAAAATTGTGGCAGAGTGTCTAAATACAGATCAGGATAGCACCTCTGAAGAAAAGGCACACAGAGCCAGAAGTATCTGGGTTTGCGTCTTTCTACTCCTGGCACTAGCTAGTGGTATGTCCTTGGGTAACTTTAGTTTCCCCAGCCATAAGGTAGGCATGGTCACAGAAGCATAAAATGAGATCGTGTGTGCAAAATACCTACCAAGTGCCTCAGTGCCAGGTCCTCAGCAAATATTAGCTTTCCTCCTACCTCCAGAAGAACTTTGCTGCATCTAAAGCACATAATATTTTATTCCTGATAAAGTTCCAGTTATTTCTGGATGTTTGTGGGGAAAATGATATTTTCCTATTTTGATCCTATGATCCTAGTTTGTACATGGTTTATAAAATGTGAAAAAGAGCATGCTTTGCTTTCTTGCCAGGCTGCTCAGAGCATGTCAGTGTTTTACATGGTTAATTAAAGGATGGTGTAGAAATAGGTCTACACTGCATTTGGGTTCAAGCAACGAATGTGGATACAGGCAAGAGTGGATACAGACAAGAACCCATAATCATGGGTATATTCTCTCCTGGAAACCTGTACTATTAGGGAATGATTCAAAGAACAAGCTGAATAATTGGGGAACACTGATATAAGAACAGTGGATTTTTAACAATAGACTTTATTTTTTAGAGCAGTTTTAGGTTCACAGTGATACTGAGCTGAAGGTACAGAGAATTTCCTGCGCCCGCAAATGCATAGCCTCTCCCATTATCAACATCCTGCACCAAAGTAGTACATTGGTTACAACTGATGACCCTACATTGACACATCATTATCACCCAAAGTGCATAGTTTATATTAGGGTTCAATCTTTATTTTGTGCATTCTATAGGTTTTGACAAATGTATAATGACATGTCTCTGTCATTATAGTATCATACAGTGTAGTTTCACTGCCCTAAAAATCCTCTGTGTTGTGACTATTCATCCCTCTCTCCCCTCTAACCCCTAGGAACCCCTTATCCTTTTACTATTACCATAGTTTTGCCTTTTCTAGAATGACATATATTTGGAATGATACAGTATGTAGCCTTTTCAGAGTGACTTCTTTCACTTAGCGATATGTATTTAAGGTGCTTACATGTCTTTTCATGGATTGATAGGTCATTTATTTTTAACACTGAATAGTATTCCATTATCTGTAAGTACCACAGTTTATTTATCCATTCAAAATGTCCATAAAGGACATTTTGGTTGCTTCCATGTTTTGACAATTATGGACAAAGCTATAAACATTCAAGTACAGGTTTTTGTGGGGACATAAATTTTCAACTCATTTGTTTTGGCAATTATGGATAAAGCTGCTATAAACATTCGTGTAAAGGTTTTTGTGTGAACATAAGTGTTCAACTTGTTTAGTAAATATGTAGGAACACAATTGCCAGATCATATGGCAAAACAATATTTAATTTTGTAAGAAACCGCCAAACTGTTTTCCAAAGTGACTGTATCATTTTTCATTCCCAACAGCATGAATGAGAGTTCCTGTTGCTCCATATCCTCCCCAGAATTTGTTGTTGTCAGTGTTCTGGATTTTGGCCATTCTAATAGGTGTGTAGTCATATCTCATTGTTGTTTTAATTTGCATTTCCCTGGTAACACATGGTATGGAGAATCTTTTCATGTGCTTATTTCCTATCCATGTATCTTCTTTGATGAGGTATCTGTTCAGGTCTTTTGCCCACTTTTTAATTGAGTTGTCCATTTTCTTATTGTTGAGTTTTAAGAGTTCTTTGTATCTTTTGGATAGCAGTCCTTTATTAGATAAGTCTTTTTCAAATATTTCTCCCAGTTTGTGGCTTGTCTTCTTAGTCTCTTGAAATTATTTTTAGATTATTTGTGTAATATTAATTAACATGGCTATTTGGGAATTCAGAAGCTTCAGTTTTCATTACCAAGAAAAATAGTCTACAATCAATCATTCAACAGGCAAGCTCATAGTAAGCTGAAAGTATCTTGCTGAAGATAAAAGATTTAAGGCACAGACCCGGGACTTCTGGAGGGATCACTGCATTTTCTGCAGTCTACAAAGCCTAGAGTGCCCTCTACTGGTTATCTTCTAGAAAGCCTGGTTCAGAGGACTCAAATTTTTGAAAAAACACCATAAATAATAATCCTTTATCTCCTGTAATTTCCCTATTGGGTGACTTTCTGAAAGAGAAAGCAATGATCTTTTTTTTTGGTACCAACTTGATTTCTTAGTCAGAAGTATGTCTGGGATACCAATTTAAATGTGATAAATATGTCTGTTGGATTCAAAGATCTAAAATAATCAGCATTTCAGAAGAATAATTAAATGGAATAAAGTGGCCCAAAAATATTTAAATAAATTTTACATGTTGAAAAATATATTTTTGTTGGGGCCAGGCTTGGTGGCTCATGCCTGTAATTCCAGCAATGTGGGAGGCGGAGGTGGGAGGATTACTTCAAGCCAGGAGTTTGAGACCAGCCTGGCCAACATAGTAAGACCCCTATCTCTACAAAAAAGTAATTTAAAAAATTAGCCTGGTGTGGTGGCACATACCTATAGTCATAGCTACTCAGGAGGCCGAGGTGGGAGCATTGCATGAGACAGAAGTTGCAGGTTGCAGTGAGTTTGATTGTGTGCCACTGCACTCCAGCTTGGGTGCCAGAGGGAGACTGTTTCAAAAAAAGAAAAAAAAATTAAACTATTATATAAAGTAAAGTGCCAAAGACAAAGATAGAAAAATATGCATCATTTGAAATTTGTATTTTCTATTCTTCTTTCCCTGCTTCTCCTCATGCCAATGGCCAACAGCCTTCCTAACACTCTTCAAAGGAGCCAAGGACCTGTCCAGAATAGGTATGTCTACACTTGTATGTCTACAAGAACAGGTATGTCAACCATCATAGCTAACAGGGACTTCTAATGTGAGCTACCTCATGGCTTTTCATAGCAGAATCCATATCTTCAAATATAATATTGCCCACAGTCCATATATATTTCCAGGCATCCATTCATTCATCTATTTCACACTTATTGAGCACCTATTGTACCCTACACACTGTCTATATGTCATGAATATGTGTCAGTTCTATCAGATATGGGTCCAAAATATAGTCACATTCCTTTTAACATTAAAACTAAACAACTCTTAGGCAGGGCGCAGTGGCTCACGCCTGTAATCCTGGCACTCTGGGAGGCCGAGGCGGGTGGATCACTCAAGGTCAGGAGTTTGAAACCAGCCTGAGCAAGAACGAGACCCCATCTCTACCAAAAATAGAAAGAAACTAATTGGCCAACTAAAAATATATAGAGAAAAAATTATCCAGGCATGGTGCTGCATGCCTGTAGTCCCAGCTACTCGGGAGGCTGAGGCAGAAAGATCGCTTGAGCCCAGGAGGTTGCTGTGAGCTAGGCTGATTCTATGGCACTCTAGCCTGGACAACAGAGTGAGACTCTGTCTCAAAAAAAAAAAAAAACAAAAAAACAAAAACAAAAAACTAGACAACTCTGGCTGGGCATGGTGGCTCATGCCTATAATCCTAGCACTCTGGGAGGCCAAGGTGGGAGGATGGCTTGAGCCCAGGAGTTTGAGGTCACAGTGAGCTATGATGATGCCACTGCACTCTAGCCGGGGAGACAGAGTAAGACTCTGTCTCAAAACAAAACAAAAAAAACCCAACCAACCAACAACAACAAAAAATTAGACAACTCTGAGTCTTCCACTCCTAGAGCATGTCTTTTTTTCCCTTCCCCAGAATTCCTGTCTGTAAGTAGACTCTGGGACCCAGTCTTCCTAGCTTGCCTATTGTCCTCTGCTGGAGTACGGGAACTCAGACTTGGACTGGTTTTCACTGCCCTGGATTAGCCCCCACCTCAGATACCTGCAGTGGGTACTAGAAAAGGGAGGGAGGATGTTCTTCTCACCCATTGTTTATATGCACAAAGGACAGAATCCAAACTGCTTTTTAAATACACACACACACACACACACACACACATACACATACATACGCACATGGCCCAAAGCCCACCTTTCCCTAGATGGTTGCAGCTAGAATACCCAGTCTTGTTTCCATGACCTCAGAAATCTACAAAATAAAATAGTGTGTCCACCTTGGTACATTTCCCAAGGTCTGGGCTGTTCATTCATGTCTATGGCTATCTTGTTGCACATAAGCAGACAGCGGCAGAGCTACTCTGATTGAAGTAGGGATGGCGATCTGTCACTGTCCCTCTGACCTTTCTCTGTGCCTCTAACCTCTCAGGTGGGTGGACACTGAGATACCTTTCTGGAATTGTGGGGGTTTGTGAAATGATGATTGAAAGCCATTGATCTATTTAAAAACCCTCATTTTAGAGCTGAGAAAAATGAGAAGTATTAGAAACTGCTGATCTCCTTTCAAACTGAAATCTCCTAGTTTCAAACCCCTTGCTCTTTCTGTTGCATTGTACTATTTCTCTTTAACTCTGTGAATATTTATTAATATTTGTCCTATGTCCCATTCCCTGTGAGTTCAAACTTAGGTAGTTATTCCTTGAAAAGCAGTTTCATAAACTATTTAATAACTAGATGTTTATGGCCAATAATAACTTAGTAAATTGCTTCTATCAAGGTATATCTGTCAAAGTCCCAGGAAGAAACAGATGGTACACTCAAATTAGGGTAACTCAAGGTGGGTTTAATAAAGGCACTATTATGGTCAGATGTGGTGGCTCACACCTATAATCCCAAGCATTTTTGGAGGACAGGAGTTGGAAACCAGCCTGGGCAGCATAGCGAGACCTGCATCTCTACAAAAAATAGAAAAAATTAGCCAGGCCTGGTGGTGTGCACCTGTAGTCCCAGCTACTCAGGAGGCTAAGGCAGGAGGATTGTTTGAGCCCAGGAGTTTGAGGTTTCAGTGAGCTATGATCGGGCCACTACACTCTAGCCTGGGTATCAGAGCAAGACCCTGGTTCTGAATGGAAAAAAAAAGGTACTGTTTACACATATGTGGAATGTGTAGGGAAACCACAAGGGACAGCAGTGTCAGAGGGGCTTTTACCACCCTTAAGCCTGGAAGGGAGGGAGTAGATTCTTCAGAGAGCCATTGAGAGAGATCCGCCTTGAGAGAAGCTGTGAGCTTTGGTTAAGGACCCAGCCAACCCAACTTGACCTTTTAGGGATGATGTTGAACAATAATAACACCATCCTCACTTCCCTCTCTTCCTCTCATCTCTGCTGGAGATCTTCATTGGTTAAACTCAACTGAAAGCTAAAGGCAGTGGCCCTATAGAGCAAGCTGAGGAAGGGCGGTGGAGAGTAGATCTGGAGGACAAATGGAAGATATACAAGGTTATGTATAATTTGGTAAGGAATTCCTGGAGCCATCTAATGACGACTCATCTTATGATGGGATCTCAGAGTCTATGGAAAAACAAAGGGAAAGTAATCTTCAGGAGGGAGCTTTCCCAAGTGTCTACTCAGTGTGACCTGAGCTCTCTGTTTCTTTAACACAGTTCACATATAGGGACTTTTAAATGGAATTATTATAGTTTTCTAGCCCCACAGAGATGGTTGAGAAGTCCATCAAAGTACTGCTCAAGCAAAGAAGGAGAGCCATGCTTAGAGTCAAAGCTGTAACAGGGGACTGGAGACATGCATTGGCTTAAAGGGGAAAGCCTGGGGTGAAATGGAAGGAATTGCTGAACTTCAGATAAATATCTCTTCAAAGTAACAGAGAAGAGTGCCCAAAAGATTTTTCTAAAGTTAAAAAGGAAAACATTTAAACAAATAAAAACCTTAGCATAATGCTACTGTTTTTTTACTGGCTAATTTCTTCTTTTTCTCTTTTTCTTTCTCTTCTTCTTTCTCTTTTTCTTTTCGTTTGAGATAGGATCTCACTCTGTCATCCAGGCTGGAGTGCAATGGCATGATCATAGCTTACTGCAACCTCAAACTCCTGGGCTGAAGTAATCCTCCTGCTTTAGCCTCTTGAGTAGCTGGGACTACAGGTACGTGCCTCTACACCTGGCTAGTTTCTAATTTTTTTGTAGAGAAGGAGTCTCACTATATTGCCCAGACTAGTCTTGAATTCCTGCCATCAAGTGATCCTCCTGCCTCAGCCTCCCAAGTACGGGGATTACAGGCATGAGCCACCACACTTGCACCCAGCCTCCTGCCTAATTTCTTATGCACACGTGTAAGTTTCAGTTTAGTAAATCAATTGGCTCTTTAAAATCAGATTATGTTGCTGATGTCTTAAAAATATCATTTAAATATCTTTTTTTTTTTTGAGACAGAGTCTCACTGTGTTGCCCAGGCTAAAGTGAGTGCCATGGCGTCAGCCTAGCTCACAGCAACCTCAAACTCCTGGGCTCAAGTGATCCTTCTGCCTCAGCCTCCCGAGTTGCTGGGACTACAGGCATGCACCACCATGCCCAGCTAATTTTTTTCTATATATTTTCAGTTGGCCAATTAATTTCTTTCTATTTTTAGTCGAGATGGGGTCTCACTCTTGCTCAGGCTGGTTTTGAACTCCTGACCTTGAGCAGTCCTCCTGCCTCGGCCCCACAGAGTGCTAGGATTATAGGCGTGAGCCACCACGCCCGGTCTGTTTAAATATTTTTGAGGAGCATTTAAAACACATACTGCATTTTTAATGATTCTTTAAATTAATAGAAAAACGCTGATATGACAAAAAAGCTTAAAGAATAGTAAAAGATTTTAAAGAACACTCATTTTAAGGAAAATTATGGGAAATTATGAGAGGGCAGTTATAGCTAGTCCCTATTATAAAACCACAAAGTCCAACTATGTAAAAATAGGTATATCTTGGACAGAAGTGAGATCTTCAGAAGGGGCTGTGATGGAGGACAAGGATGGGAATGGGACTGAATCTCTTTTCAGCAAGCAGTCAGAGCTGGAGAATTCTACCACATACAGCAAGATTCTAGAAGAAAAGAATGCATGTAGAAGTCATGTTAGTCTCTACCTTTGCTGCCATAGTCAGTCACTCAGTGGAGGCAATTCTGTCTTTTATACACACCTCTTGATCCATCTGCCTAACATCCAGCCTGACTGCCACGCATTTAGTTTTGGTCCCTACCACATCACAGCGGGAAGGTATAATAGCTTCCTAACTAGGGTTCAGCCTTTGGTCTTTCTAACTTTCCCTGCTTCATCCAATATCCACACTGTAGGCAGAGTTATTTCTAAAATGCAAGTCTGATTATTTGCTTCTCTGCTTAAAATCTTTGAATGGTTCACATCACCTCCATACATTCTGTATCAGTAACATGTTACTCTAAAATTTAGTGGCTTAGAACAACAATAATCACTCATTATTTCTCATTGGTTTCTATGGGCCAGGAATTTTAGAAGGGCTTGGCCAGGAAGTTCTTGCTTAGAGTGTCTCATGAGGATGCAGTCATATTTTGGCCAGTGCTGCAATCATCTGAAGGCTTCACTGGGCTGAAGGATTAATTTCCAAGCTGACTGATTCACATGACTGGAAAAGCGGGACTGGCTATTGGCTTGGCACCTCCGTTCCTCTCCACCAGGGTTCTTTTTATTTATTTATTTATTATTTGATTTCAGCATATTATGGGGGTACAAATTTTTTTTTTTTTTTTTTTTTTGAGACAGAGTCTCACTCTGTTGCCTGGGCTAGAGTGCCGTGGCATCAGCCTGGCTCACAGCAACCTCAAACTCCTGGGCTCAAGCCATCCTTCTGCCTCAGCCTCCCGAGTAGCTGGAACTACAGACATGCGCCACCATGCCTGGCTAATTTTTTCTATATATATTTAGTTGGCCAATTAATTTCTTTCTATTATTAGTAGAGACGGGGTCTCGCTGTTGCTCAGGCTGGTTTCGAACTCCTGACCTTGAGCAATCCGCCCGCCTCGGCCTCCCAGAGTGCTAGGATTACAGGCGTGAGCCACCGCGCCTGGCCTTATGGGGGTACAGATGTTTTGGTTACATAAAAACGGTTCCACCAGGGTTCTTCAGGGTCCTCATAGGATGGTGGCAGGCTGTTCCAGAGTGAGTGATCCAAGAGGCCAAAACAGAAACATCACTGGATTTTATGACTTAGGCTTAGAAGGCCCACCATCACTTCTGCTGTATTCTGTTGGTGACACATGGCCAGCCCTGATTCAATGTGGGAGGAGACTATAAAAGGGCATGAATACTAACAGGCAAGGATCACTGAGAGCTGTGCTGGAGACTGGCTATTTCACATGCCTAGGATAACATTCGGTCTCCTCGAGGTGTCCTACAAGGCCATTCACCCTTGTCATCAGGAGCAAGGACCTGTCATGTCCTAGCACATCTCCAAGTTTGCTATTTCAGAGATAAGGGTTCTTAATTGATTAATTTACTCCTAAGGCCCAGTTATTAGAGGTGAGAGCTTTATTCCAGCTGGCTCATTTATTTTAATGTTCTTAGAGAAGAAAGGGTTAGTGCCATGGAAAACTATAACATTCTGTGCTTAGTATTACTGACAGATACAAAGTTATCTTCTAGTCATCTACATAAAACAATACACATTAAACTAAATATGTATAGTTAGAGCAACAAAACATACTTAATATTTAAAGTTCAATACATTCAACAACTCAGATGTAACATTCTCTACATTCAAACCTTAGATTCAGTTAATACAATTAAATATGTCCAATATTTTTAATCTGCTCTCTCGTCCTAAAACCAGATAACCACAGCATTCTTTTTTATTTTCTTCTATACCAGCTCCTAGCCCCAATATTAGCATAAAGTTTATGATCATTAAATATCTGTTGAACTGGATTGAATAATATCAGGAATAAATGATCCCCTAGTCTTCTCTTTGTAGTTCCTTCTGAATTTCTGCAGAGTAGTAGATGACATTACGTTTCACACACTACACTAAGCATTTTACTTGTATTACCTCACTTAGTCTTCATATCAACTAGTAGGGATGGTACTTTGCTTTACCCATTATAGACATGAGAGAACTGAGGCTTAGAGAGGTTGGTCTCTACTATTTTTATCCTTTCCAAATTCTTCATATCTCCTATTTTGTGGAGTGTGGAAAGAGACTATTTAATTAACCTACGCCTAGTTACAGATAGACAGATGCTCTGGTTTCTATTTGAAAGACTATGGTGCATTTATTTGGCAACAATATTTTCAACATGACTTTTCTTCAGGATATGGCGGAATGGGCTGTAGAAGACCTAAACAGAAAATACTACACTCCCTGCTTCTAAGATATGCTTTTATTGTTCTCATTTTAAAATTTTGAAATCTGGATGTAGCTTATAGTTGGTGTGAGCATTTAATACATTGCCTTTTTTGTTTCTCCCAAATGCTATTGGTCCATCTTAGAATTACAGAAACATTAAGTCAAAATCGTGCTTGTCTCTTGCTTCCCTGTGGTCTGTTAGCGAATGTGATGACTCTCACAATAAATATGCTTCATAAAGCCAGGCTCACATCCTGTTGTCTTTCAGGAACTTGTTGGCTTTCTGCCATGCCTATACATTTATAAAAGGCATCTGCAAGTTAAGCATTTGTATTTTTGAGAGCCTAAAGTACTTTGGAGACTTTTGTTTCTATTCTGTAATGAATGGGGGTGTCGCATGAAATCTGTTACATGTCAACAAAAAGACCATTTATTTTCCTGAAAAAGACTATTTTTTTCTTCATATAATAACTTAAACACATTTACTTAAAGACTCGTCATTATCTTCATCACCATCATCATCACTGTGGCTTACATTTAGCAGAGGAAAAAAGTCAAAACTAACTCCAGTGTTAGTTAGAACTATTAGAGTTTAGGAGCACATTTTAAAAATTAATAATAAAGATGAAGCCCTTTGGGAATAAATTCAATGGCCTGGAGCCAGTAAAGAAAGAGCTAAACTGCTCTGTAAGGAAAAAAATGAGAATTTGAAGGAATAAAGACAAGTAAGTTATCAAGGTGAGCAGGCATGGGGACTGCAATTTGGCCGTGAGTTGCAAGGCCTTCTGAAGGTGGGGTGACTTTTTCTTCTTCTTTTTTTAGAGGCAGGGTCTTGCTCTGTCATCCAGGCTAGAGTGCAGTGATGCAATCATAGCAGCCTCAAACTCCTGGGTTCAAGCAATCCTCCCACCTCAGCCTCCCAAGTAGCTGGGACTACAGGTGCACCACCACACCTGGCTGGGGTGCCTTTTTCCTAAATGTGCACAAAGGCACTATATGGGCCAGCAGTGACCCTGAGAGGGACCTGGCACAATGCCTGCAGCCTGAATAGAAGACACACAGGATGATTTCTCCACAAAAGCAATGGACCAGAGATTTTTTAAGTTCAGAAATGTTAAAATCCAGCCAGGCACTGTGGCTCATGCCTGTAATCTTAGCACTCTGGAAGGCCAAGGCAGGAGGATCACTTTAGGTCAGGAGTTTGAGATCAGCCTGAGCAAGAGTGAGACCCCATCTCTATTAAAAATAGAAAAATTAGCCAGGTGTGGTGGTGCATGCCCATAGTCCCAGCTACTCAGGAGGCTGAGGTAGGAAGATCGCTTGAGCCCAGGAGTTTGAGGTTGCTGTGAACTAGGATGATGCCACAGCACTCTAGCTTGGGTGACAGAGTCAGACTCTGTCAGAAAAGAAAGAGAAAAGGAAGGAAGGAAGAAGAAAGGAAGAAGAGAAGAAGGAAGGAAGGAAGAAGGAAAAAAAGAAAGAGAAATGTTAAAATCCAATTAAGGTCAGTTTGTACTAGAATGTCATCCCCTCTGTGGCTCCCTTCCTTCAACAATAGTACCGTGTGGATGAGTGGTGTTTCAGAGAGAAAAGACTGAGGTAGGTAGTCTCCAGTGAGAGGACAAGGTGAGAAAAAGAGAGGAGAGACACTGAGCAGTGGAGCTGTAGCATTGCTGGAAGCAAGACCTCAGCACCAGAGGACACCAAGGGCAACTAAGCTCCAGAGTATCCCCCAAGAAATCAGGGAGCTGGGGATGGGTATTTGAACCAAATGTTATTTGAATGCCAAAGGACTTGAAACATCTATGAAGCTGACGTATGTATTATACATATATAAATGTCATTTAAAATCATTTGAGGAAGTGAGTTCTGAGAAGTTAACTAACTTGCTCAGGGAAAAAACAGCACATCAGTAATTGGAATATGGCTAGCTCCTGGGACTTCTGCTTTCTGCCCTGAGGGAGTAACAGGAAGTAAATTTACTATCCTGCCTTTAAAATTTTTTAAACTGGAAAAAATATCTTAAACAATTTCAGACATTGAGCAACAGGCAGCACAAGACAGTGATCCCTGAAAGGAAGCGAAAGAGCTGAGGCTCATGGTTGTCTCAGGCCACTTCCTGAGACAGTTTCCAGGCAGCAGCACACAAAGCGGGGAACCTATGTGGAGCTTGAGGCCTCCCTTGGGTTAGGAGACAGAACTGAGCATTTGAGACAACCAAGGTGGCTAGCTTTTGCAGAACTGGACTCTGGGGAGAGAGATGAAGATAAAGAGATGGAAAGAGAGAGAGAGGGAGAGGGAGCTCCAAAGATTTGAAGAGGGTGCCCCTCAGGTGTTCAGCTGAGTTCTGGTCAGTTCATGCTTGTAAGGAAACTACCAAATCCAGGGAAAGAACCACCAAAAAGGAGTAGGTGGAATGATTGCCATAGCTCACCTACAGGACTGGTAATAGTTTACATTCTCAAAAGCCAAAGTAGAGAAACCTCACAATCAGGGCATCAGACAGCATGCTCAGAAGGTGATTGCCTCAGTAATGGAATCAAATTAACCTTAAATTAAAGGCTGTTCTGGTCCCACCTAAGAAAGCTTAAAGTGATCCTCAAATGGATCAAATGATTTCCAAGTTACTTAACTGTGCACCAAAACAAAGCTCAAAAATATTTAAAGAAATACTATGGAAGTGGGAGGATCGCTTGAGCTCAGGAGTTTGAGACCAGCCTGAGCAAGAGCAAGACCCCATCTCTACTAAAAATAGAAAAACTTGCTGGGCATGATGGTGAACCAGGCATGGTGGCACACACCTGTAGTCCCAGCTACTCTAGAGGCTGAGGCAGGAGGATCACCTGAGCCCAGGAGTTTAAGGTGGCAGTGAGCCATGATGACACCACTGCACTCTAGCCTGGGTGACAGAGTAAGACCCTGTCTCAAAAACAAAACAAAACAAAAACCCATGAAATTAGAGTCCCAAAAGGAGGCGGTGGGCAGACAAAAATATCTGAATAAACAATGGCTGAAAAGGTTCCAAATTTAATAAAATCTATAAATGTAAGTATGCCACTGGCTCAACAAACATCAAGAAGAAACATGAAGAGAAATACAAAAGCGTATCATAATTAAATAGCTTAGAACCGGTGACTAAGAAAAAAATCTTAAAAGCATCTAGAAGGAAAAATATACCTTCTGTACAGAGGAACAAAGATAAGAATGATTGAAGACTTCTCTTCAAAAATAATACAATCAGAAGTCAATGGAGTGGCCGGGCATAGTGGCTCACACCTGTAATCCTAGCATTATGGGAGGCCAAGGCAGGAGGATTCCTTGAGGTCAGGAGTTCAAAACCAGCCTGAGCAAGAGTGAGACTCCGTCTCTACTAAAAAATAGGAAAAAAATTAGCCGGGCAACTAAAAATAGAAAAAATTTGCTGGACATGGGAGCACACACCTGTGGTCCCAGTTACTTGGGAGACTGAGGCAGGAGTATGACTTGAGCCTAGGAGTTTGAAGTTGCTCTGAGCTAGGCTGACACCATGGCACTCTAGCCCAGGCAACAGAACGAGACTCTGTCTCAAAAAAAAAAAAAAAGAAAGAAAGAAAGAAAAGAAGAAGAAATAGACAAATCTAAAATCATAGTCAGAGATTTCAATGCCTCTCTCAATAATTCATAGAACAAAGAGACAAAAAGATCTGAACAACACTGTCAGCCATAGCTTTGCGCAGTGGCAGTATCGTAGCCAATGAGGTTTATCCGAGGTGCGAATATTGCTAATTGAAAACTTTTCCCAATACCCTGCCATGACAACTTGCAATATAGTCAGCACTGGCAATTTTTGACAGTTCCTACAGGGACTAAATAAAAAAAAAAAAACACTGTCAACCAATGTGACCTAATTGATACTTGTAGAACATTCCACCCAACCATAGTAGAATACACATTCTTTTATTAAAGGCACACAAAATATTTATCAAAATAGACAATTTTCTGGGCCACAAAACAAGTCTAAATACATTTTACAAGTTTCAGTAATATGAAGTATGTTCTGTGACCACAATAAAATTAAATTAGAAGTCAACAAAAGGAATATATTTGGAAAATGCCCAAATATTTAGAAACCAAGCACATAGTTCTATAATAAATAACCCATAAGTCAAAAATGAAATCAGAAGACAATTATTTTTATTTATTTATTTTTGAATCTGCCTTGATCTTCAAAATCAGAGGGAAATTAGAACATTGGGCTCCTTAATCTACATTTTAATTCAGTAGTCTTACCTGTCAAGTGCTAATTTGTTATACTTCTTCAAATCTCTTTTATTTTTCTTGTACAATCATCATGCAGAAGAAATCTTGTCATGACATCTTCAGGGTTTCATATGTGTATTTTATTTCTGAAAATCTGATTTCTGTCCCTAGAGAGAAGCACTGTTTTATAATGAGGGATATTTGTAAATTGAGTTGCAGAAGACTAAACCCCAGCTTAAGTAAGAAGGAGGATGGGTTGGAGGGATCCTGGAATAGCTCACAGAGTTGAGAATGCCATGTATATTAGTTTATCGCTGCTGTACCAAATTACCATAAACTTGGTGCCTTAAAACAACACAGATTTATTATCTTTCAGTTTTGAAGGTCAGAAGTCTAAAATCAAGGGTCTAAAATCAAGGTGTTGACAGGGCTGCATTCCTTCCCGAGGCTCTAAGGGAGAATCTGTTTCCTTGGCTTTTCCAGCTTCTAAAGGCTAGCCGCATACCCTGGCTCGTGGCCCACTTCTTCTGTCTTCAAAGCCAGCAATGTTGAGCTAAGTCTTTCTCCTGCTGCCATCTCTCTGGTCTCTTCTGCCTCCTTCTTCCACTTACAAGGACCCTTGTGGTTACACTGGGCTCCCATGTATTATCCAGAGTAATCTTTTCATCTCAAGGTCAGCTGATTAGCAAATTTAATTCCATCTGCAAATTTAATTCCCCTTTGCCATGTAAGGTAACATATTTACAGGTTCCAGGGATTAGGGCACAGATTTCTGGGGGGCCATTATTCTGCTATCATACCATATAAACTGTGCCACTGCAACACTATCTGTAATGAGCACAGGAAACTGTAGTCTGTTTCAGAGGGCAGGTTTGAACAACTTTGTTGGAAAATGAACTTCATATCCTCAGGATGCCTTTAAAGCTGCAGAAATAAATGAGTTTATGAGCACTTCCAGACGCTTTGTTAGGAGCACTCAAACATCAGGCCCATTTATCCTAGGATTATATTATTACCAGCAAACTTAATTTCTACAAAGGATATGCAGAATACACTCATGCTATTTCTTGTCCCTGTGCAATTTATGAGACAATGAAATAATAAGCAAGTGATACAAAAACAATTATCCATTAAATGTGCTAGTGGAAGGCACTTTTGCATTTGCATTGAATTCTGGCCTTGTTGAAGTGCCCATCCAGTGCCACAGTTCCTTGGTCCACTCAGCAGAAGCTCCGGTATAATCTCACATCTGTGGTTTAATGGAAGCTGCCCAGCCCCACTGCTTTTCTTCTGTTCTGGAGGACTGGATTAGACAATGGAGATCAAGTACAGCTCATCTTTCCAAGTAAAGCTCTCACCTCCCAATTCCTACCTTATCCTTTTCATACAACAGGAATCAGGGGGAGATCTCCCACTCCCAGTCACTGTTCACAGGATCATTCTAGCAATTCTAATTCTTTCCAAAGTTACCTGATATCTAGCTTTTCAATCTCAAAACTAGTCCAGCTCATTCAGTGGTAGCTCAGGCATTTGGCTAGTAACAAGTCTTCCATTCCACCTCAAGTTCTGTTGTTATCTTTGATCTGCTTATCTCCAGTGACCTTTGCCTCCACTAATTTTAGCCACTCCCTTCCATGGTCACACCCTGGATCTTGCTCTCACTGGGAATTGCAACTCCACTAGAATAATAGATTCCAACTCCCCACTCTCTGGCCACAGTATTTGATTCTTCCAGCTTTCTCACTCACTCTACCAGCCCCTGTTCTAGCCCAGTTGCTGTAATAAACAAATTAAAACCTCAATGTTTACATTAAGTCAATCATTGTTATCTGGTAAATCACCCTAAAAATGTATTGGCTTAAAACAACAATCATCATTATGAAGCCCAGATTTGTGGGTCAGCTGGGGGTTTGGCTGATGTAGACTGGGCTTATGGTGATGGCAGAAGAAATGAATGAAGTGGAAGCACAAGCAATGTCTTAAGGCCCAGGCACACTGTCGCTTCCGCTTACGTACTATTGGCCAAAGCAAGTCACATGATCAAGTCCAAAGTCAAGGGACCAGAAAGTACATGCTGCCCACAGTGAGACCATAGCAAGAGTGTGGATGCAGAGAGGGTTGAAGGATTGGGGCCAATAATTCTACCGCCCACAGTGGCTTACTTAACTTACTGTGTTGTCATTTTGCAGTCCAGTGTGGTCCGCAAGGGAGCTCTGCTCTGCCTAGTTATTCAGCATCCCAGGCTCCTTCTGCAGGGTGGCTGCCCCATCTCTTTTGGCTTCATCATTGTCTTCGTTCAGCTGGCAAATGTGGAGAGACAGAATGTGTAGGAAACTGTGTTAGGCTGAATCACAGCCCTCAAAGATGTCCACATCCTAATCTTCAGAATCTGGGACTGTTATGTTGCAAAAGGGACTTTGCAGGTGTGGTTTTTGGGAGGAGAAGATTATCCTGGATTGTCCAGGGGGAGGGCTCTGAATATGATCACTAGGGTCCTTATAAGAGGGAGGCAAGAAGGTCAAAGGAGGAAAAAGTAAGTAGGGGATGTGAAGGTTGAAGGCTTTGGAGTGAGGCAAGGAAGGGGTCATGAGCTGAGGAATGTAGGTGGCCAAAGGGGCAAGGATTCTCCACTGGAGCCTCCAGAAGGAACCAACCTCTGCCAATGCCCTGACTTTAGCTCTGTGAAACTGATTTCAGACTTCTGGCTCCAGAAGCAAGAGAATAAATTTGTGTTGTTTTAAGTGACTAAGATTGTGATAATTTGTTACAGAAGCATTAGGAAACTAATGCAATCACAGAAGAGGTTTTTCAGGGGCAAATGTGTGCACATCATTTTCGGTCATATTCCATTGAATTTAGTCACACAGCCACTGTGTGGGGGCTGGGGAATATAGTCTCTCTGTGTGGCCAGGAAAAAATAAAAAGAGAGTTGGGGAACTTCGGGCCAGTCTCCTGCACCGTCCATGGAGGCTTCCAGACCATGGGTTCCACCAGCCAGACTGACCATCTTTCAGCTCCTCAAGGACACCACACTCCTGCCCCACCCCAGGGCCTTTATAATCACTGCAGTGTTGGCCTTTCAGTGAGTTCTGTGGCAGGTGTTGGTGGTTTTCACTGGAATTTCTGAAATCCTCCCATACTAAGTTTATACAAGATCCCTGTTCAGTTAAGTGCAAGATGAGGAAAGAAATATTTTTAATAATTTCAAATTCAGTGTAAGCTGCCAATATGTTTTTAAAATGAGGATACACATGTTCTCTCTGACTTTCCTTTTTAGAAACTGCAAGACGGCTGGATGCGGTGGCTCATGCCTGTAATCCTAGCTCTCTGGGAGGCCGAGGCGGGAGGATCGCTCAAGGTCAGGAGTTAGAAACCAGCCTGAGCAAGAGCGAGACCCCGTCTCTACTAAAAATAGAGAAAAATTAATTTGCCAACTAAAAATATAGAAAACATTAGCCAGACATGGTAGTGCATACCTGTAGTCCCAGCTACTCGGGAGGCTGAGGCAGGAGGATTGCTTGAGCCCAGGAGTTTGAGGTTGCTGTGAGCTAGGCTGACACCATGGCACTCTAGCTCGGGCAACAGAGTGAGACTCTGTCTAAAAAAAAAAAAAAAAAAAAAGAAACTGCAAGGCAAAGGAAATTGTGTAAATAGCAAGGTCAGGGAAGTG
>CAUYRT010071047.1:0-28122 GCA_963574885.1 Lepilemur ruficaudatus
CTCCTTTGCCCTTTCCCGTTTGCGGGTCAAGGCACCTTGGCTTGTTTGCAAGTCACAAGGTGTCTTGAGGCCGATCAACAAGAAACAATCCATGTGAGAACAGGTGTTCCGAGAACTGCTTTGTTTAAACATGGCTGAGAGGTGACCCGGTGTTCACTACAGTGTCTCTGGTTGTTTCTCATCACCTGTTTACATATAGAATTCATGATGCCTATGAACACAGAATTCCAATGGGCTCATGATTTATGGGAGTTCGAGACAGACTCAAAGTGAGTTCAGATAAACATGATTCCTTTAAATAAGTAAGTAGGGGTACTAACTATCCTGACCTGGCAAGTAATGCTTTATTTATTTATTTATTATTTCAGCATATTACGGGGGCAAAAATGTATAGGTTACATATATTGCCTTTGCCCCACCCACGTCAGAGCTTCAAGTGTGTCTATCCCCCAGGCAATGCACATCGTACCCATTAGGTGTGAATATACCCCATCCCCTCTTCACCTCTCCCATCCACCCCATACCCGATGAATGTTACTACTATATGTGCACATATGTGTTGACTAGTTAATACCAATTTGATGATGAGTACATGTGGTGCTTGTTTTTCCATTCTTGTAAGTAATGTTTTATATTAGAAACACAGCTTGCTTTCAATGCAAAAAGACAGTATTGGTATTCTAAGAAATGGAAACGACCAAGGGACCCTATTAAATCGTTTTTTACTCATATTACTTCCCCTAATATCCAACTGCTTATGCTGAAATGATGGCATAGAAGAATAGGGAAAGAAATACAATTGATTGGTTTTTTTAAAAAAGTCTTTCTTTATTCACTAGTAAGCCTAAGGTAGAGAGCATTGGTAGTATGGGTACATTATCAAAGGATAAAATGAAAAGACTGGAATTGGAGTTGTGCAGTGTTTCCACTATACTGGTAAGAACAAATAGCATATGTATGCACAAAAACTATGAAATACAAATTTCTTAATTTTGGCGATTCTGCATGAGTTAAATACTCTTACACTTGCATTCAAAATTACTTGGATGAGGATTTAGCAAGAGTTGTAGACTATTTTAGAAAATTTTTCTTGTAATAGCCAAGGTTGCTCATCATGTTTGAGGCACCAATACAACACACCTATCACACTTCTACTTACAGATGTAAGTATCTATATCTGGATGCAACCTAATAGAGTTGCACCTGAGCATAGACTGATTGTGGTACGTATTAGCCTGCTTACCGTCACAAAAATGATAATAATTTACTCTTTGTTATTTATTTGAACTTAAATCATATTTATAAAAGACGTAATAGTGCTTAAAGACAAAATTAAATTCTACCAAAGACAAAAAATTTTCACCAAATTCCTAAAATATATATAGCTCTAAATGACTCTACATTTCACAAAACAAAGGTTTCCTGTCATTTTCTTGGGAAGTTATAGTCAAGTATTCTGTAGCACAGTAATAAATGCAATATGCTTGAACTATGCACTTTAATTGTTCTAATTTCACCTTTTCAAATAGTCATTGAAAGGGTCTAAATTTCTGAGTTAAACAGAAAAAGACTCAGGAGTTTCAGCTATAACTAAGCTGCTAAGGATAGAGACAAAGTCATTACTATTCACCTCTAAAGTTCTTTGTGAGATCATAAAAGTATTTAAGGTCCTGCCCCGATTCTAATCATTTCTTTCTATTGATCGAATTATAGGTGTTATTATGCAAATGATTTTAGACAGGTCAAATGTCTAAACTAATATGTTAGTTCACTTAGATGTCAAAAGGAAATCTTAGGGTTATCTATTTAAAACATGATTGAATATAAATGGACAGTTTTTGAAAGAAGATACCCAGTGAATTCAAATGAAAATCTAGTGAATCCAAACAGAATCCTAATATGCTTTGGGATAAAAGTGATTTTATCTGGCATAAGAAGGTATCTCATTATAGTTTTGATTTATATTTCTCTGATAATTAGTGATGTTGAGCATTTTTTCATATACCTCTTGGCCATTTGTATGTCATCTGTTAAGAAACATTTATTCATATCTGTTGCCCATTTTTAATTTAATTATTTGATTTTTTCTTATTAAATTGTTTGAACTTCCCATATGTTCTGGTTACCAATCCTTTGTCACATGGAGAGTTTGCAAATATTTTCTCCCAGTCTGTGGATTGCCTCTTCATTTTGGTAATTGTTTCCTTTGCTGTGAAAGAGGCTCTCCAGCCCGACAGGATTCCACTTGTCCACCTTTCCTCTGGTTGCCTGTGCCCTGGAGATAATTACTCAAGAAATCTTTGCCCAGACCAATGTCCTGGAGTATTTTTCTAGTGTTTCCTCTATAGCCTTATAATCCCAGGTCTTAGATTTAATGATTGCTGGTGAAGAAGTGGGAAAAGCGGAACCCTCATACATTGTTAGTGGGAATGTAAATTAGTATAGCCACTATGGAGAACAGTATGGAGCTTCCTCAAAAAACTAAAAATAGAACTACGATATGAGCCAGCAACCTCACTGCTGGGTATATATCCAAAAGAAAAGAAATCAGTATATCAGAGAGATATCTGCTCTTCCATGTTTACGGTCATAGGCAAAATGTGAAGTCCACCTAAGTATCCATCAATGGATGAATAGATAAAGAAAATGTGCTGCATATATGCAATGGAATATTATTCATCCATAAAAAAGAATGAGATCCTGTTATTTGCAACAACATGGATGGAACTGGAGGGAGGATATTATGTTAAGTGAAATAAGCCAGGCATAGAGAGACAAATTTCACATATTCTCAATCGTATATGGGAGTAGCTCACTCCTGTAATCTTAGCACGCTAGAAGGCCCATGCGGGTGGATCATTTGAGCTCAGGAGTTTGAGACCAATCTGAGCAAGAGCAAAACTCTGTCTCTACCAGAAAAATAGAAAGAAATTAGCTGGACAACTAAAAATATATAGAAAAAAAATTAGCCGGGCATGATGGTGCATGTCTGTAGTCCCAGTTATTCAGGAGGCTGAGGCAGGAGGATTGCTTGAGCCCAGGAGTTTGAGGTTGCTGTGAGCTAGGTTGATGCCACAGCACACTGGCACAGGCAACAGAGTGAGATTCTGTTTCAAAAAAAAAATCATATATGGGAGCTAAAAATTCTTTTTAAAAATTGAACTCATGGAGACAGAGAGTATAATGATGGTTACCAGAGGCTGGGAAGGATAACAGGGAGGGAGGATAAAGGGGGGATGTTTAATCAGTCCAAAAATACAGTTAGGCAGAATGAATAAGATCTAGTATTTGGTAACACACTATGGTGAGTATAGTTATAATTTATTGTATATTTCAAAATAACTAAAAAAATTCCCTACACAAAGAAATGATAAATGCTTGAGGTAATGGATACTCTAATTCCCCTGATTTGATCCTTTTACACTGTATGCCTGTATCAAAATTTCACATGTGCTCTACATATATATAATTTATACATATACACATAACTAGTATGTACCTATGAAAATTAAAAATTTAAAAAGAATCCTAAATATCCTATTCACATGTTAACACATATCTAATTGATATGCACCTATAAAATATGAGCCATCAAACTCATTGATAGTTGTTTGCCTAATTCTGAAGAAGAATTGTTTTAAAATACTTGTACCTTTTGTTGTGGCCCCTCTTGGGGAGGAGGAATGAACACAGAAGACAAACAACAGACGACAAACACACAAAGACGGTACAAGACTGCAGCACCTCTCCACTGCAGCGTCTTTATTTTTAACACTGTTCTTTTGGCATCTGTCCCAGTCTACCCCAACTTTTCTCACCGCTATTTTCTGTTCCCAGAATGTTTTCATCTCAGCATGGACTGGTTCTTAACGCTCTGCCTTAGGGAATTGACCTTTGCGTCTCCTCCTTTGCCCTTTCCCATTTGCGGGTCAGGGTGCCCTGGCTTGTTTGCAAGTCACAAGGCATCTTGAGGCCGATCAACAAGAAACAATCCCTGTGAGAACAGGTGTTCTGAGAACTGTTTTGTTCAAGCATGGCTGAGAGATGACCCGGTGTCCACCACACCTTTCTTCCATATTTCTGTAAACTTTAAATGAATAACATGGTTTGATAACTAGTAGGAAATATTTTAATACTCTTCTGGCTTTTCTTTGATTGAAAATTTATTTATAACCAGCTATTCCAGTGAAATTAAGATCACCATGTTATGAAAAATAAAAATAAAATATGTGTGTTAGATCATAATTTTTTAAATTTAATATATAAGCTGAAAAGTCACAATTGCAATGTAATAGTCTCTATTAGAGCTATTTATAGGTGAAGAAATAGTTTGCTATATGAATTCTGTCACAACTATCATTTATATATTTCAGTAAAATGTTAATGAAAAGATTTATTTTTTTATCTCTTGAGTTTGTTTTTAGAATAACCTATCTTTTTTTCTTTAGGGTTAAGTGAATTTCTTATTCTGTATACTTTACCTAATTAGTCATTTAATTATTTGTAGCGGGGTTTAATATAAATTTCATATATATGGCAAGAATTAAGACATGACATCTTGACTTCGTTTTTGAAAACAAGCTCTTGCTGGAGCTGAGAGACAAATGGTATTATGTACTATAAAATCTATTTCCCCAAAGTACCCACTACAGTAAAAAATGCATCACCTCTCCATGTTGACCTCCATTTTTTATATATAAGGGTTTTTTTTTTCCTGAAAAATAATGCACATTTGCATCACATGGGTATCTTTGCAACATGACTATCCTCTGAGCCTCACCTCTAGATATTCTAATTTAATTATTGATAGTTTGGGGATAGAATCCAAGAAACAACATTGTTGTAAGTTTCTAGGGTGATTGTACTGTGCAGTTGGGTTTTATAACTGGATTGGAGCAAGAAAAGTGGATCATTGTCAGCTCTTATTTTTTCTTTTACCCTAGATCATTTATATACCTTTAATTTAATGTTATAATTGACAGAAACATTTCTTTCTTTCATCTTTTTGTGTGATATGTTTGAGGACTTGAGATTTAACCCTTTATTTCTATAATATTGTTTATTACAACTTTTAAAATTCCTTCTGTGATAGTTCATACAAAGGAAAAGTAAAAAAAAAGTCACAAGTATCCATGCAACAATTATCTAGAAATTTAACATTTTGATATTTTAGTTTTCTTTTTCAAGGCAGTAAACCATACTGTTTAAGAGATAACTATTGCCATTTAAGACAAATGTAAAAAAATTACACATTTACAGTGTTAGAATCTGCAATTTTATTTATTTATTTATTTTTCTGATCAAGGTACCTTATTTTTTGTTATTTTTTTTATTTCAAAATATTGAGGGAGTACAAATGTTTTTGTTACATTGATACCTCATATAAGGCTTAAGTTAGGGCTTGCAGTATGCCCATCACCAAACTAGTGTTCATTGTACCCTATAGGTAAGTTTTTACTCCTCACCCCCTCCCATCTTCCTCCTTCCCTCTCTTCTTGGTTTCCAATGTCCTTTACTCTCTTTGTGCCTATGTGTGCCCATCATTTAGCTCTCAATTATTAGAGAATACTTGTGCTATTTATTTTTCCATTCCCGAGATACTTCACTTAGGATAATGGTCTCCAGTTCCATCTAATTTGCTGCAAAAGGCATTATTTCATTTCTTTTTATAGCTGAGTAGTACTTCATGGTATATATGCACACACACACACACACACATATATACACACACACATAACACACAAATATACACACAAAACACATTTGCTTTATCCACTCATCAATTTATGGGCACTTAGGTTGATTTCCAAATCTTATAAATTGTGAATTGTGCTAGGAATTGTGAATTGTGCTGAGATAAACATATGAGCACAGGTGCCTTTTTGATAAAATAACTTATTTTCCTTTGGGTAGATATCCACTAGTGGTATTGCTGGATCAAATGGTAAATCTACGTTTATTTCTTTGAGGAATCTTCATACTGTTTTCCATAATGGTTGTACTAATTTTCAGTCTCACCAATAGTGTGTAAGTGTTTCTATCTCTCTGCATTCAGGCCAGCATTACTAAATTTATTAAAAATATTAAAAATGCTATTAAAATAGCATTTCCCTGATAATTAGTGATGTTGATCATTTTTTCATATATTTTTTGGCCACTTGTCCATCTTCTTTTGAAAAACTTCTATTCATGTACTAACAATAGTCAAGCTGAAAGTCAAATCAAGGACTCAATATCATTGACAAGAGCTGAAAAGAAAATAAGATACCTGGGAATATACTTAACCAAGGAGATGAAAGATCTCTACAAGAAGAACTACAAAACACTGATGAAATACATCATAAATGACACAAATAAATGGAAAGATACCTCATGCTCCTGGATTGATAATCAACATTGTTAAACTGTTCATAATACCAAAGTGATGTATAGATTTCGTGCAATATCCATCAAAATATCAACACCATGTTTCACAGACCTAGAAAAAATAATTCTATTCTTCATTTATGTATTTTTTGTGAAAGAATATAAATTTGGAACCTATCACTTGTATGCCATTTTCTTTCCTTTTTTCTTCTATCAACACAGAAATGGCAAGTACGCTTGTCTTTCTACTTTACAGTATAGTTAGTATAGATGGTAAACTCGTTACTTCAAAGAAGGAAATCAATCCTGAATTCAACAAAATCTAGGTCTGCTCAGGCACACAAAATTTGTTCTTTAAAAGTGAAACATATTTTGCAAAACAAAAATATATTAGTAGATAAACACCTCCCTTCCTTAATACAAATATTAACACGTTGAAAGGATACACACTGAAATTTCAATGAAATATGTATTTGGAAAATTATATGAAAAAAGGAATAACATTTTTTAAATTCTAAAATGGACTTCTTAGTAAGATTTTAAAATCTCTCTTGGACCTCATGCTTATACTCATGGCCTTTCATAGAACAAGTCATATTCAACTTCTTTTTAAAATTCACTGATTCTGTGTTCCTGGGGGCTCTTAAAGTAAACATATTGCATAAACATTAAAATTAGTGAATATCTAGCCCACCTAAGATCCCAGATCTCATAGAGCCAGATGAGTGAAAAGAGGGTATTAAGGAAATGCTATCTGATAGACCCACCAGACCTTAACACAGTGTGTGAGGCAGATGCATGAATTTTTCATATATAGAAATAGGTTTGGTGTTAGTGTGTCCTTTTTATTTTGTTTTAAACATTAAACATTCAATATCAATTTTCCAAAATATAAACTTTTAGCGCTTATGTGTTGACTCTGGATGACACATTATTATTAACACTATTATTGCTATTCTTTCTTATGGTATGGTGAAGTTTGTTTGGCCAAGTATTATATTGAATAAGGCTTTCAATGGCTCATAAATTAAGTTACTCTTTAATGTGTTACTGGTTTGAGTGATGTTTTATAACACATGTGTATATATGTTCCCCTGTAGTATGTTGTTGTTGAATGCTGGATAACTTTTGCCTTTTTAAAAGATAGTTATGCTATCACTAAGCCTATTTCCAGATCCCAGAGAGTGTATTCTTCCAAAATGATTTGCATCTGGACATTATTCTAGTTGTCTTCTCGTCAAAGTCAAAATTTAATTTGTGGTCAATTCCATTTAACATGAAAAAAGAAAAACAAATAATAACACAAAATATATAAATGAGCCATTTGAATCTTGAATGTACATAAGTATAGACAGGTTTGCAAAAGCTAAGTAGATAACTTCTGCTTCAATATGGACATAGAGAAACCATATTTTCTCCTTCAATTTAGGATATGGAGTGATGAGATAGAGGGTAAGCTAATATATAGAAGTCGTGGTCTACCTTTGACTGACTAATCTTATTCTGTAAGGCAACATGCCTCTTGGAAAAAGACTTTACCAACAAACTGTATATTTAAAACAGTTCTACCATCGTTAGTTTATTTATATTCTTTATCAAAGCTCATTCACCAGTGTATCATTTTTGTGAAATTAGGTCAAGTTTTTGTTTTTAAACTTGTTATTTTTTATTTATTTTTTTATTTTTTTTTACTTTCCCACCTCACTATTTCCTAATAGATTCTAAGGTCATTTATAGTTCATTCCTTAGTGAAAGCTTATTTCTGTCTTTAGAATATAAGAGGTCATTCATACACTCTATTGTTCATCTTTGATAAAAATGTATTCAACTCTGTGCACACATTTTCCCCATAGAAAGTTATATGATCATGCATGGCTTACCATAAATGCTCAAAATATCTATCTTAAATATATTTTGGGCAACACTATGCCATTTAATTTCTCATACTCTAAATTTCTCTCACTCTCTATGTGCTTATTTATCTACTCACTGGAAAATAGGCTATTTCTGGATTACTTGCTGACTTGCAATAAAAGCTAAAACTTCTAAATAAAGGGCAGCATACTCATGAATTTTTATGTACCCATAAATTTTCAAAATTAATTTATATACAAAGTATGAAGTTCATTAATATATTACTGACATATCAGACGTGCTTAACAAATAAAATGCTTTCCTGAGGCACTAGCACATGAATGACAGTGAGAAGGCTCACCAAAAGAAAATGAACACTTTACTGCTAATCCTTCCCTAACCCCAAACAAAACAAAGCAAGCAGGCAAAAATACTTGCATCTCAAAAATATGTATTGTTATTGCCACTTTATACAGAAAGGAGCACTCTTATCTCATAAACGTTACTTTATCATTTTTTAATTATTTGTCAACATTATTGTTACTGCAGACAGCATAATGATTTCACACAGACAGGTATAAAAGCAACATTGTTGGGAAGAAAAGATAAGAAACATCTGGGATCATGTTCTGTTTGATACCCTCAGGGTATGTGGCTTTAGAATATTACTGACCCTTATTGAAAAATTGATATAAAAATAAGTCATTTGCTCGGTTTTGTGTAAATTAAATAAGACAGCATATGAGAAGGGTATACCACATAGCTTATGCTCACTAAGTGGCAGCTACTACTGGTGGTTATAGTGAAAGAATATTGAAGAGGAAGAAGGCATCAATAGACACACGTGTTAATTAGAAGTTCTTTTACAACTACATATACCATGTTTATACTGAAAAAAATAGTAAATTTGGTTAACGGATCCACAATTTAATTGAGGTTAGAAAAACAATGTTCAAATTTAAGGATTAAGAATGTGAATGTCTCAATGGTAGTTGAAAGAAAGTCTTTCCATACATTTTCCAAATGCGGTCTAAAATTGGTAGGAATTTATGCCTGATTTAATTTGATAATCTTAACTAGCTCATTTGATCGAATATTAGTTATTCTATGGTATGTCATAAGGAGCTAGAACGGCATGGCGTGGCCTTCTACTTCCTTTGTGTTTCAACTTAATGTTGAAGGCCATAGCCAGGAATAGTTTTGTGAGATTTTCTTTTATCGAAAGGATAAACAAAATGTGTCCACTACTTTATAGTTTAAATTTTGCAAATGGTAGTACACACACAGTTTACCTCAGAGTCACTGCTGCTCTCAGAATCTACCTGCTGCATTAAGAGCCTTCGCAGATAGAACTCCACAGTTTAGCAAGCCTCACACGTGATTCCTACATTCTCATCTCCTACAACTAAGCTGATAAACTGACATTCTCAGCTTTATTGCATTATTATGTGACAGAATATAAAACAGAGATGATCAGTTTTCTGTTTTAAACTATCGGTGTGTGTATGTGAGAGAAAGAGAGGAAGGAAGAGAGAGAAGATTCAGGATGTGGCATAGTTACATCAGTATCTCTTCAACTATGAAATTTTCATTTTTCATTATGAATTTAACACAAGAACAAAAAATTCTTAAATATATGGAAAGTTTCCTATTAAATCATTACATGACTTAATCGATTTATATGGTGTTAGGATCACCATAATAAGAACGTGGGTTATCTGTGGTTTTAAAAGATAGTAAATTATATTACATAATTATCATTTCGAAGTTGTTCAGATAATCATAAAGGGTAAATATGCAATGACAGCTAAGGAAACAAATGCAGAGATGTTAATATTACATTCTGGAGTGGTCAGTAAGGCCCTAGAGCGTTAGCAGAATTGAAATCTAGTGCTTCAAAACCAAGCTTTTAGTCTCTCGGAATTAGAACAAACCAAAGCGAACAAAGCACTGTCATTTCTTTTTTGTCTCTGAAAACCCAACATGAGCTCAATTTTTCTTAGGCATGAAAGTGAGGAAAAGGTTCACCGACTGAAGGTTGGGGGCTTTTTGATGTTAGATCACTCCACATGACATTGCATTATATGTAGAACGTAATGTGAGAATTCAAAAAGACAACCTTAAATACCATGAAAAAGTCTTATTGTTCAGTTTATGCACCATTTCTCAAGGAAAGTTACTTTAAGTGTAATTTGTATGCATTAGCACTGGTCTAAAATAACAAAACACTTTCTGAAATATGTTCCTCCAAGATGCAGTATTTTTAATTTTCCCCATCAAAATGTGAGTGTTATATGTTCTTTCTAACTACTAATATCTTATCTCTTGTCACTGAATGACTGTTGAATATATTATGTGCCATTTCCAGTGAAAAATAAGTACCTGAAAGTTTCCCACATACTTTTCCAAGTTGCTTTTGGCGAGATGTACTAGTGATACAATCATCCCTGATGGCCAAAATAAAAACAATTCATCTGGGAGAATTAATGCAAACAGAGAGGAAAGGAAAGATGCCCCAAGACTTGAATTAGACTATTTCAATTCACTATAATTCTGGTACTAGAAATGAACTACTGTTGAGAAGCTATGTCTATCCCCATGACAACGCCTGTTTCTTCAGACACTAGAATCACTTATTATTCGTTCTCCATGAGGGGTAACCATTTCCTGAACAATAAAGGGAAATTACTCCTTCCTTGCCTGCTATCATCAAGGCATTATATATGCATAACAATATTTTGAAAAACATCACAGTTTTATGACAAAAATTTGCCAGGCAGTTATTTTCCTCTGCCCTCACCATCTTCACTACATTATCCACTTCAATCCAAAACCTAGCTTAGATCTTCCCATCCAGAAAGCATTTCTGGACACTAAGAAAGCCAAATGATTGCATAGCACTTTATTCATACATGTTTTATAGAATTCATCACGTAAACACATATTTGTCTGTTTTCTTGTCCTTTAAGCTACATGATCTTCGATAGTAGGGATTATAGTTATTTACCAACAACTTCTTCCAGAGAGACTGCAGAGTTGCCACTGAATGAATTAAAAGGAAAAAAAATTGTATTTAAAAGTCCAAAATTTAAAAATAATTTACTCCTGATTATTGTCTCTTATTACTAACCTTATCCTATTTTATTAATATTAACTAGTTCCAATATATTCATTGTAATTATTTTTCCATATTGCTCTTGTCCATTTGGAGTTGAAAAGATTTGATAAAGCTTTAAACAACTATTTACCAATTCTGTATAATTGTAGGTCTCATTGCAATAGAAAATGAGAGAATGACATAGTATTTATGGAGGTATATAATCTATCCAGAATTTTTCTGGATGTCTTACTCAGTTTCTCTTACTGTATCAGGAAAACATAGTATAAAAATAAATAATGAATGATAATTATTATTCCTTTTATAAAACAAATTTGATTTAAAATCTACATAACTGCCTTCTATATACGATTTGCTTTTTAAAAGTTCAATTTTAGAAGGTCAGATAAATAAGATAATTTTTCAGTAACATGTTTTTTAGAAGCTGTATCTATAGCTATTTATTGGACATGTGGATTTTGTTTAGAAATGTAGGAACTATTTTGTAAATTCCTCAAACTTGTTTGTTGGAATAAAACAAAATCTCTCAAATTATATGTCTTTCCATCTATGGGTCCTTAAGATTTATGAGTAGAAATGGATTGATTGCAAATTTTATATCCATTAATGATTGATCAAATAAATAATCTATGGAAATTTAATAATATGTGTTCCTAATTCTATATTTCAAAATTGAATAAAATCTCCACTATATCGTAGATCCTGTAAGTAGCCAAAACGTGAAATGACTGTACATGGAGTCAAAAAAGAAACATTTTTCCTCATGAAAACAAGATGACTAAGGTAGTAAAGGTTAATTCTGAGTAAAATTACGAAGATTAAAATCAGATTAATTAAATATGATAGCATATGAAATTAAAGCCACATGCCATGACTTTCATACATATACATGTAGTCTACATGCATTCTAAAAATTTATGACATAATGGTAACTTTTGTTAAAAAATAGTTATAATAAATTATGCAAGTTAAACTCTATTATTTTTATTAACATTGCTTTTTTATTAGTGACAGTATTGCAAAACCATACAAAGACATGGTGAATACAGGGAAAAGAGAAGTATGTATGTAACATAAAACTTGAGTGTGTATTCAGTGAGTTTACATTTTACTGTTCCTTGGAAGTAGAGACGATGACCTGATCGCTGTTTTCATTATCTAGAAATATCTAAGGAAATCATAATTCTGTCAAGATGGAGGATGGTCAGGTGCTCTTGACTCCCTTCCCCTAAATCAAGCCTGGATAATTTTAGAAACAAGGGGTACTTGTGTAGTTAATATAAAGATATAACAACAACTATAGCCAAAGTAAGAAACTTCTGGGATCTTTGCAGGATATTATGAATTGATGTATATAGATAGATATTGAAGGCTGATAGAGGGGCAATGCACAATGATAAAATAAGTAAAAGGAGCACACTTCAAATTCTCTGCCTGCTTTTTCTCAATTACCTGAAGCAGTTATTACTTAAGCCCACAGACTTCCTATGCTCAGTGTCTCAGTGAAACAGGAGGGCAGAAGCAAAACCATGCTGAGGTAGGAAACCTGCCAGCATTCACTTCTCCACTCACTCACTAGTCAACACTCCAGGCTAGGGGATAGAACCTAGATAAAAATCTACGACCTGTGAGTGCTATCTGATAGAGCGGTGGTATAAGGTTTGAACTCTGTCCTGAAGCTCATCTACTTCCTGCTCTTTGAAATAAATTGACAATACAACTAAGACTTGATCTTTCCCTTCTGTAATACACATTCCCAGATTAAATAGGAGCATGATCAGAGCAGCCAAAATACCTGAACCCAAGCAGTACAACTGCTATAAAAAATGACCACTCTCGTCCCTGCCAAAACACACACACACATACACACACACACACACACACACACACACACACACACACAAAACATGTGCAATCTGAAGGGGAAATTATTGAAAGAAATAGGCCCAAAATTGAAAATATGCTTTACACAAGAAAGAATATAAGACATGAATACTACCATCAGCAACAAATATCATTTAAAATAAGAACAAACTAGTCACTTGGAGATCAGATTGAGGAACTGTGTCAGAGTTGACAGGAAAACATAAAATAATGGGAAATATAAAAGACAAGTTTCAGACATGGAGGGTGCCATAAAATGAAATAACAGTATTACCAAAATGATGGAGAAGTGAAAATGGAAAATAATAAGCATATGACAAAACAATACCAATAAATTTCCCGGAGCTAAAGAAAGATGAAAGAACCCTGACTGATTGACAGAGCATAGAGTGCTGAATAAGAGATAAATGAGCACATTTTTATGTAGACACATTACAAATGAAATATACAAGTATCAAAGCAGCAGAGAAGATTCCAAAGGGTATTAAATAGGAAAAATATGTTACCTACCAAAAAGGCTACATTACTACTCTTAGAAGCAAATCAGGATTAAGAAGTAAACAGAGATTTTTTATTTTTAGAATAATGAACTAAAAGCATATTTCATAGAATTTTATATGCAACAAAATTATCAACAAATAATCCATATTGACAGTAATTTTAGAGTACGTATTAAATAAGAAACACAAATAGGAAATGAGCTAAGAACTAGGGGGCATCCAGGTAACCTCCACATGGAGCAAAATTGTTCAGCTGAGTCCAGTCAACCCACAAAATAATAAACTGTTGCAATTATAATTCACTACTTATTATAAATTATTACTTACACAGTTATGGCAATTAAAACACAGAGATTCTTGTTGACCAACTTTAGCAGGACAATAATTTCAGTGGGAAAATAAACTAAAAGTCTTGGAAAATGTTATTGATATTTAAAAATTAAGGAGCTAAGACAAAGGGAAAAAAAGATATATTCATAGCAATACAAAATTTAGAATCTAGATAATATCAATATAGAGTGGAGGCAATAAGAGAAGGCCAAAGAGATAAAAAAAAATGTTAAATTGTCCTTATAAAGACATCATTAGGTATACAGAAGAATGCATAGGTTTAAGCTGAAAATAATGATGGCGCAGATAAAAACATAAGTAGCAGAAGAAAGTCAATTTTAAAAAATAGAAAGCTTTCTGCTAAAGAAGAAAAAATTAGAAAAAAACAGTAAATTGAAGACAAGCTACAATTTTACATTAATTATAATAAATATCAATGATTTAAACTAATCAATTAAAAACAAAAACAATCCTATTGGAATAAGAAACAAAGTTTATATTAACTTACATGAATTATTTTAATTTAATTAAATGAATTGTATTATTTGAATTCAAAACTTACATATGTTCTAGGCAATAAAATATATATGGGCATTTATATACATGTATTGATATACACATATGTACATGCAGCATATGTATATGTATACATACAGAAGATATTTGGAAAGAAATCATGGTGTTCTAGAATGTAGGATCAAAAAGTCTGTCAGTGAAAATGTATTAAATGGCATCTCTACCACAAACATAGCTTAGAATTACAAAGGTCCTTGATGATATATTTTGTCCCAGTCCTAACTGAATATATGTATGAAATAATCATAAGGTCAGATCAGATTCCAGTATGTTCATATAAATTATTATTTTCACACTGAAATTATTGTCCTGCTAAAGTTGGTCAACAAGACTCTCTGTGTTTTGCTTGCCTATAGCTGTGTAAGTAATAATTTATAGTAAGTAGTGTATTATAATTGTAACAATTTATTATTTCTCATGATTTTGTGGGTTGACTGGACTCAGCTGGACAATTCTGCTCCATGTGGAGATTACCTGGGTCACTTGGCTATATTCAAATGGTGGCCCTCACTAGGGTAGAAAATCCTAAAAGGCTTCATTCACATGATTAGAGTTTTGCCCCAGATACCTGGGAGGCTACAGCCCCCTCTGTCTCTACATGTATTCTCTGCATGTAGATAGATAGCTTGGGTTTCTTTACACAGAGACTATAATACAAGAGCACAAGCCCAGTTTGCAAGTGTTTATCAAGATTCTATTTGTGTAATGCTTATTATTGCTAAATTACCTAAAGAAAGTCACACGGCCAAGCCTAGATCAATAAGTCACATGGCCAAGTCTAGGTTCAATGCGCAATGGGTCTACTGCATGAAGCATAAATATCAAGGTAGTTCGTTGGGGACCACCAGGGTAAAAGTATAGCATATGACTTTCAATGACATGTTACCACTTCACTCAGACAGCCAGTCAATCAAAATCCAGTTAATTGTGTCTCCATGCTTAGGCGCACCTTTGTCTCTGAATCGTTGCTTCTAAAATACCATCTGGGATGCAATCCAACTATACATAAAAATTGTCTTCTGAGTCTAATTTTCGATCCTTCTGTAATGTATGAGAACCCTAGAACATATATCATTTTTAAAGTTTTATTTATAGCCATAGTGATGATTTTTTGCTATATGAGAGGTGAATTATGGAACCAGGTAGCACAGGTTCAAATCCTCACTGCCATTTACCAGCTATGTGACTTTGGGCAAGTTATTTAGAATGTCTCCAGATGCTTATTTCCTCTTCTATAAAAATCTAATTTCTCATTTGTAAAATCTGAATTAATATATATGATTATTAAAACAATGCTTGTCAACTTGGTTTGGTGATGAAACTGAAGGTGAAAATGATGATAATGATGATGTTTATTATGATAATGTGCATAAACACAAACTGAGACATCCTCTCTCCTGCCCAAAACTGCTGGAAATCATTGGACAATTTTCCACTGCATATATTTACCATCATCAGTATCATGTAAATCTATTGCATATGGATTTCAAAGCAAAACTAATTTTCCAGATCCCCTTTTGCATAATTTGTTAAATATTTAATTGGTATGAAAGTTATGCCAGTTAGGGGTCTGTCCTATCCTTTCTGTGAACATATAAGGTAATATTTCTCTACTGAACATATTTTGCTTTTCAGCTCTGGTGAAAACAGGCAATATAAATGTAAATCTATTTAGGGATTTTCCAGATTGCACAGAGTTATGCTGTATGCTGCTTACCACATGAAATTATTTAATAATCTATAACTTAGAGAGTAGCTCCTGAGTCTGTTTCTAGAGGTAACATAAGCATCTTTGAGTCATTCATTTTCTACACTGAGGTTGCACTTAATGGCAGAAGTATCTAAGTACTCTAGGCACATATCTACTCTTGCGGTAGATTTAATATCTCTTGGAAAGTATTAACTTGAAAATGAAAGTTTATAAATTACCTTTAAATATTATTTTCTTCCTCAGATTACATAAAGTCCCACTCATATAAAAATGATATACATTAAACTCCAACAATTGTGTCTTGTGAAAATATAGCCTGATTTATACTTATGATTTCATCTACTTAAGGGAATTGTCTATAGGTGAAAGATATTATTGATTTTCATTTGTTTTATGTCCTTTAATCATTCTTCCTTAAAAATAGGGCTAAGAATGTCTTAATCAATGCAACCAATGGGAAATTATAGTTCTTTTTTTAATATTTTTATTTCAAAATGTGGAGTGTATATATATATGTATATATATGTATATCACATATTTATATATACCATGGAGTACTATTCAGTCACAAAAAATAGTGGTGATCTAACACCTCTTGTATTATCCTGGATAGAGCTGGAGCCCATTCTTCAAAGTGAAATATCACAAGACTGGAAAAACAAGCACCACATGTACTCACCATCAAATTGGTATTAATTGATCAAGACTTATGTGCACATATAGTAGTAACATTCATTGGGTATTGGGGAGATGGGAGGGGAAAGGAGGGGATGAGTATATTCACACCTAATGAGTGTGGTGGACACCATCTGGGGGAGGGACACACCTGAAGCTCTGACTTGGATGGGGCAAAGACTATATATATAACCTAAACATTTGCATGCCTATAATATGCTGAAATAAAAGATTGAAAAATATATTTTTTAAGGGGGTACAAGTGTTTTTGTTGCATGGATACCTTGAATAATGCTTAAGTCAGGGCTTTTGGTGTGCCTTTCACTAGAATACTGTTCATTTTACCCGATAGGAAAGTTTTTATTCCACACCCCCCTCACACACACCCCTGTTCTTGGTTTCTTGTGTACTTTATACCACTTTGTGCTCATGTGTATCCATTGCTTAGCTCCCACTTAAAAGAAAGAGCATGTAGTGTTTGGTTTTACATTCCAGAGATATTTCACTTAGGATAATGGTCTCTATTTTTATCCAAGTTGTTGCAAACAAAATTATTCCATTCCTTTTTATGACTTAGTAGTACTCCATGGTATATATAATATATATGTTTACTTTATCCACTCATGAATTGATGAGCACTTAGGTTGATTCCTCATCATTACAATTGTGAATTCTGCTGCCATAAACATTCAAATGCAGATGTCGTTTTAATAAATTGACTTCTTTTCCTTTGGGTAGATACCCAGCAGTGGGATTGCTGGATCAAATGGTAGGTCTACATTTATCTCTCTGAGAAATCTCCGTACTATTTTCCATAGAGGTTGTATGAATTTGCTGTCCCATCAACAGTGTGAAAACATTCCTTTCTCTCTCTGCATACACGCCAGCATCTATTGTTTTTGACATTTTAGTAATGGCCATTCTGATAGGGGTAAGGTGCTGTCTCATTGTAGTTTTAATTACATTTCCCTGATGATTAGTGATACTGAGCATTTTGCACGTTTCTCAGCCATTTGTCTGTCTTTTGAAAAACTTTTGTTCATATGTTTTGACCACTTTTGATTTTTTCTGATTTATTTGAGTTCTTTGCAGATTCTTGATATTAGACCTTTGTTGGATGTATAGTTTGTGAATATTTTCTACCATTCTGTAGGTTGTATATTCACTCTGTTCATTGTTTCCTTTGCTGTGCAGAAACTGTTAAATTTAATTAAGTCTCTTTTATTTATTTTTGTTATTACTGTATTTATTTTGTTATTCTGGTATTGGTCATAAATTCTTTGCCTAGGATGATGTCTAGAAGATTTTTTTGTTTTTGTGTTTTCTTCTAGAATTTTGTGGTCTCATGCCTTACGTTTAAGTCCTTTGTTCACCTTACATTAATTTTTGTATATGGTAAGAGATAGGGTTCCTGTTTCATTCTTCTACATGTCAATGTAGCCCATTTTCTCAACATCATTTATTGAATAGAGCTTCCTTTTTCCAGTGTATAAACCCGCATTCAATATCATCCTGAATGGGGAAAGGTTGAAAGCACTACCTTTAAGAACTAGAACAAGACATTGGTGCCCACTGTCACCACTTCTGTTCAACATAGTATTGAAAGTCCTAGCCAGAGCAATCAGGCAAGAGAAAGAAATAAAGGGCACCCAAATTGGGAAAGAGAGGGTCAAACTATCCCTGTTTGCTGATGATATGATCTTATATTCTGAAAATACTAAAGATTCCTGGCATTGATAAATAAATTCAGCAAAATGTCATGTTACAAAATCAATGTACACAAATCAGTAATATTTCTATATACTAACAACAATCAAGCTGAGAGTCAAATAAAGGAATCAATAACATTACCAATATCTACAAAGACAATAATATACCTAGGAATATACTTAAACAAGGAGGTGAAAGATCTCTACAAGAACTGTAAAACACTGATGAAAGAAATCATGGATGACACAAACAAATGGGAAAACATTCCTTGCTCATGGATTGGTAGAGTAAGCATCATTAAAATGTCTATACTGTCCTAAGTAATTTGCAGGTTCAATGCAATCCTCATCAAAATACCAATGTCATATTTGACAGATCTAGGAAAAAGAAAAAAAACAAACTAAGCTTAATTTGGAATTGAAAAAAAGCCCAAATAGCCAAAGTAATCCTAAGCAAAAAGAACAAATCTGGAAGCATTACATCACCTGATTTCAAATTATACTGCAAGGCTATAGTAAACAAAATGGCATGGTACTGGTATAAAAGTAGAGACATAGACCAATGGAACAGAATTGAAATGAAACTGTCTATCTACAACCAACTGATGTTTGACACAGCACACAATAGTAGCTCTTGTTTTAACTACGTGTGATCCTTCAAGACAGGAATTTTGTGTTTTTCTTACAGCCTCTGCAACTCCCAGAGCCTAGCCACATGTTAGGCATTCGATAATTACTACTGAATAAATTGCCCAAATACACAAGGCTTTTAAATACTCAGAACCAAGGACTTTTCATTTTCACATCTATTTTTTCATCTTTGGATTTACTAATTAAATGTATTTAACTGCATAAGTGATCATTTATATAATGAAGAAAAAAGTAAAAATTATAAGGCTTTGAATAATGCTGAAGTAGTGAAATCTTCCAAGTGGAAGATACACTGATGTTGAGATTTAATTGGCATTTAAGGTAACATTCTGAAATACTGACATATGAATGCCTGTGAATAATTAAATAGCGTGGATTCTTATATTTTAGGGGTGAACAAAGAACATCCTTCTAGAAATCCCAATATTTAATTAGACAAAGAGCAACTCATTTGATCAATGGTAGTAGCCACACACACCACATTATTGACAAGTTATAATTATTTTATTCAATTTGAAAATATAACCAACTTCATTGAAGACATATAACAAATGTTTACAGTATTTCATTTGTTCATTTATGTTTTATTTTATTAATAAAATTTTATATATCAATATGCTTGTTAATAGGATTTTTTATTTACATTGTTTGAGTGGCTGCAACTGAAATTCTGTAAACTTTTAAGTATTAGGGTGAACCATTTGAAATTCCATAGGTGTGACCATTTCAAAATATAAAATGAAAATTTCAAATGTTTTCACTGATATCTTGGCTATAAACTTAAAGGGTTGCTTTTAGTCTTACACGTATTGTTTTGAGTTTATGAACATATTATGAAATATAAGCTGATCAATTTTTCAGCTTTAATAATAGAGACAAATATATATATATATATATATATATACACTTCATAGTTACTAGATTTTTATGCTTGGCTGTGGCTGTGAGTTTGTGCAAGTTGTAACCTCTACTTTGTCTTGGTGACGAGTTTTATTAACTGAAAATTGATCTCAGGCTGTCTTTTGAAATGATGACCTCACAATTGTCACAGTACTCTTGATAGGAAGAAATAACTTATTTCTGAAGCAACAACTACGAGAATGAGGACTTAAACAGAAATCATTACCTACAGAAAAATGGAGGATGGCTGTCTTTGCACTTCGCTTTGTTGATGTAATGTTAATGCCATTTAGTCACTGCTGATTTAGGTCACCTTCCAATTAACCACTAATAGTTGAGAGGCTCTGTGTGTTTGCTCCTACAATTCCCCTGGCACAGCCTCCAACAACCTCCAATGCAATTCACAGCTTATTCTTGGTGAGAAGTGCTTCTTTCCTTTTGAACTCTCATGTTATGGGCTAAGAAAAATGAGTGTAGTTTTCTTCTCATTTCACAGTTTATATCTAAGCACCTCTCACCAGGAGAGCTTCAGAATTTTGCTGTAAGCTAAATGCTTGTTTCTCTAAATGGCAGCTTTGGCCTTTGAAACATGAAATGATTGCTTTAATGGAAAAATTTTCAAATAGCTAGAAGTTGAGTAGTTCACTAAATAATTTGTAAAACAAAAATATAATTTATATTTATCTTTATATAAAACATGCTACACATTTTAATATATGTTATGTTTACCATATTTATTAATAAATTTTTCTGTAGTAATTATACCAGTTTTACATTTGAAAGACAAATATAGTACTGCAGCTGCTATATAAAATATAATCACATTAAAATTAAATTATTAAATCCACATGGTAGATTGAAAAACATGAATCTTTTATATATATCCTTAAGTATTTACTTCAATAAATATGTATTGATGCACAAAAATGATGCATTGGGTCCTGTGGCATACACAAAGGTGAAAACAAATGTATCCTTTACCTTTCAGTTCTCAAAGCATACTTTGTTTTTATTTATTTATTTATTTTTTGAGACAGAGTCTCACTCTGTTGCCCTGGCTAGAGTGCCCTGGCGTCAGCCTAGCTCACAGCAACCTCAAACTCCTGGGCTCAAGCGATCCTTCTGCCTCAGCCTCCCGAGTAGCTGGGACTACAGACATGCGCCACCATGCCCAGCTAATTTTTTCTATATGCATTTAGTTGGCCAATTAATTTGTTTCTATTATTAGTAGAGACGGGGTCTCGCTCTTGCTCAGGCTGGTTTCAAACTCCTGACCTTTAGCAATCCACCTGCCTCGGCCTCCCAGAGTGCTAGGATTACAGGCGTGAGCCACCGCGCCCGGCCATTTTTTATAATTCTTAAAACAACTAAAAGCAAAATAAAACTTTGGGGGAATATATATAGATGTAAAACTACAGAAAAAGGAAAGAAAGATGGAATTTATGGAAGTGGTCACTATGGGTTGGGGAAAGCAAGGGGACAAGACTGGGAAGGAACACGTAAGTAGATGGACATTGTTGTTAGTGTTGTAGTTTGTGCTGGGAAGTGGTTTTGAGAGAGAGAGAGAGAGAGAATGTGTGTGTGTGTTTGTGTGTGTGAAGGAAGGAAGGAAAGGTCTTCCATGAACCAATAATAATAGTGTTTTATGAATCAAGGATTATGGTGAGTCTGATTCTCTGTCCCCAAAGCCCAAAGATAAAATACCTTCCTTAATGAGATCAGACTCCTGCCTCCCAGTAAGCTTGTGGGCTAACTGCTTAATGCTGAGACCCTGTACCGAGATGGGAAGAGTGGCTGATTCCTGGCAGAATGGGATATCTTTACTTACTTGTAGGCAGGCTTACAGAAGACAATCCAATACCATTTTGTTTTAAAGATTATCTATTTCTAATGGGACAAACATAGTGAAATAACAGACCTTGTTTAGATACTGATTTGAACAAACCCAATCATAAAAACATTTTTAGATAATTGGGGAAATTTCAGTGTAGACTGGATATTAGGTTATTAGGGATTACTGTTAATTTTATTGAGTGTGATAATGGCATTGTAGTAATTATGTTGAAATATCCCTCTTTGAACTGCTTAGCGGCAGAGTGAAATGACACATCTGGGATTTGCTTTATAAAGCTCCAGCAAAAAAAAGGGTGGGGGGCAGGGGAGAGGGATAGATGAAACAAGTAGCATAAAGTTGGTGGTTACTGAAGGTAGGTAATGAGGACATGGGAGTTTGTTATGGTTTATACTTTTGTTTATACTTAGAAATTTTCCTAATACAAAGTTGAAGAAAACACTTCTAAACTTGATTTCTTCAAGGGTATTGAGAGCACATCAAGTTAGGAAGTAAGTACACTGTTGGTCTGTGGGATGCTGAGAGCTGTGGAGCTTTGGAAGCTCTTTGGACAAGGTCCATGCAACTTGCTTAGCTGGACCATTGGCTCTGAACTTGCCATATAATCTCTCTGAATCAGCCTCATCATTTCAGGTTTATGCCCAGTCTATTATACCCTAAGCATCTCTACCCTCAAAAATGTAGAGAAGGCTGTGGAAAGGAACAGGAAGGATGAAGGGTGGTGATTGGAAGAAGAGACAGCCTTTTTGTTCTTTTGCTTCCCTTTTCTCCATTCGTCTGGCATCACTGAGCATGGTAGCTTTCATCCTCCAACTAGGCCAGTGGCCAGTTCTCTAACCAGGAATAGGGTTTGAGAAGTTCCTAGAAACGGTGTGGGGATGGATTTCAGAGGCCACTACCAGCCAAGTATGCTTCTTCCACCTCCTTTCCACAGATCTCTGGTTCCCCCCGTGGTTTTGGGGATATTAGATCCTGACCAGGCCAAGCAACAACACTGGGAAGGCTCTTGTGATAAAGAACAGGGCTGATCTAATAGGACGTCTCATACTACCTTGGTCTAATTCCTTTATTCCATCCCCCCAGCTTGGTTGCCCCTGTTGCCTCTCCCTAGGGGTAAGGAGGTGATCTCACCAGTGGCTAATACCCACAGCAAACATTTGGGCTGGAAGACTTTCCCAAGTAAATCAACAGAAAGTTATAAAAGTTAGGCAGCAATCTTGTCAGGTCTGATAGAATCCTTAAGGGCCAGACTCTTAATGTTGTACCTGAGACCTCCCTCATCTTTTTGGGTGTATGCCCAATCTCATTTTCCAGAGCCACAAACTGGCAGCCTACACGTTGCTTATTACTTGGCAAATTTTTTAAAAAAATTATGATGGTTTTAGGTAGGTAAATACCCTCCTATTCATTCCAGCACCCACTGCTCCCTATGTCTCGCATCTGTAGTTCACTTACTAATGTGATGAGTCTAGTCCTTGAAGGCATAAGAGTTTGTAACTTCTGATTTACAGATTGTTAAAAACTAGCTGGGTAGCTATCCTGTTCCCATTAAGTCTCTTCCTGATAATTTCTTCCCTTGGAAGTAAGGTAAGTAATATTTACTTGTGACAATCTCAGAAATACTCACTTTTCCAGGACAGCTGGGGTGAAGAGAATGTGTAGTGGCCACTGTACTTTGTAGGAAAGACCTAGGGCTGCCCAGCCAGATGCAGGGGCTTCCCGGGGAGAAGTTTCTCGAGAAGGCCCTTCTCTTGCCTGAGTAGCATCTGCTATGATCAAGAAAAGAAAAGAAGATAGCTTGGTTAATCCAGAACCATAGACTCAACAAGGTGAATAACATTCATGAAATGAGAGCTCACTGGGAGGCAGAGAAACTTCTATATGAGGTTCTTTTGAGAGATCTTTCAGAGATTTTTGTTTTCGGCCTTAAGTCTAGAGGCTGGAAAGAAAGAAACAGGGACCATTCCAGCAGCGTAACAACAACAAAACCCAAAACAAAAACACATGGCCTGGGCATGTCACTTTGGATTTCCGGACTTCCTTTTTCTTCTGTATAAAATTATGGTTCTGTACCAGATCATTTCTAAGGTCCAAACTTATATGGTTTCTGGAGAGGTGGATGGAAGCAGAGATGGGAAAATGGATGATGACCAGTAGGAGCAGGTAAAAATGGCAAACCTTTGTGCTCCTTTCCATGATACTCGATTGTCAGGTGCAACAGAGGGAGAAGGTTGTCATCATCTAGCAACACCTTGTGTGCTGACTGTTGAAAGGCCACATTCACATCTGCAAGAAAGAACAGATGGGCAGACAAGAATGCTTTGCTACGTAACAGACTCAAGACTCTTCCAGCATCCACTTCTCCCCAGCCTGCCTAACACTAATAGCAGGATGCAGTGGACATCTGTTGCTTTTGCATGACTAGCATTCATTCTTTCTTTTCTTCCTACTGGTAACAAGTTTTCCTTGGAGAATCATCCATACTAAGTATAGTTCATGTAGTTCCAGTGTGGTAGTTCTAGAGATAATACCTGATTCTAGGGGTAGGCAGGTGACCCAGGCAGGCATGATCGAACAGAATGTAATACTCTACTAATTTGTGTAGGGCCAAAATGACCATGACCCAAGCCAGGCCAATCCAGAGGATCTATTCAGACTCTAAAAAGTACAGCTCTTTTTTAGAGATAAACAGGGACTTAGTAGGATGTAAACTTAGCTGGAGGCTATCTTGCTACCATACAGAGTAGGCCCATCTGAGAAGAAAGGCAGAGGTGAAAGACGGAGAGAGATCAAGACCTAAAGGTGTTACGTGAGCTGCTGGATCAAACTTTGCCTAAAGCCATCATACCTCTGAGCTTTTCAGTTATGAGAATCAATAAAATCTTTCTTTCCTTTTCTTTTTCTTTGCCTGAGTCTGAATTAGGTTTTCTGATATCTACAACCAAAAAAGTAGTATATAAGCACAGTGGACATCTATTGTTTCATTGAGCTAGAAAAATGATCACCCCGTGTTTGTGTATTTTCTCTCTCCCATTTTCTTTTCCTGGCTCAGATCCTCACCCAACTCTGTTCATGTAGTTTGAATGGGAATGACTATCAACTGATTTACTGAACTAGTGTCTGACCTCTTTGACTGATACAGGAATAGGCATGTGATCTGAGCTGGGCCAATCAAAACCCTTCTGCTAGAATTCTTTAACTTACTACTAGAGAGACTGGTTTTGGTTCCTCACTGTGAGGCATGTTCCTAGGAGCTGCTGTTGGTCATGTTTCCAGATGGGACTGAAAGTCATCAAAGAGTACATAAGGGACACAAGTAAGATATGATGAGAAAGAGAGAAAGACTCCTAATAGGATCCAAGTCCCTAGTTTCAGTTGTTCTGAGGCTTAGCTATACCCGTATCCCACTGGTTTCCATCATTCACACCTAAAGAATTCTAATATATCACTACAAGTGGCAGTAAGTCCCAATATGCCCCATAAGGTATATATGGCTATAATCTGATGATATAAAATACCTGCTTTGAAGGCCTGCACCAGCTCTTCCAGGGAGGATCACAGGCCAAGATGCTGTTCCTAATGACCTCAGTTTGTAGCCTACCTGAAAGGGCCTTCCATCTTTGGAAATCACTGCTCTGTAACTCACCAGGCTCCTCTTATGTGGAGCAGACGTTAAAAGGGTCAGCAGCAGCCAAGAAATACCCTGAAACTTCAATAAGTTGGTCATTCTCAGGGCCACAGGTAATTACCATGCTCAGTTACTGCAGTGGGTGGTGTTTTTAACATGTGTTGAGCTGTATCAATGAAGGCCTGAAAGAGTTCTCCACGTCCCAGAAGGTAAAAGTCTTTAATGATCTGAGGAAAGAATTTCAATTTACAATTCAGTAAAGCAGGGCCAGGAGCTCCTCACTATCCTGAGGGAATTACACATACACATTTCCAATCTCATCAATTTGAGCCCAACCAACAAAAAGATTCGGCATTTGGCATTTCAAAGAGGCACACTTAGCAGTTTCTCACAGCAGGATGACTGGTGTGTATTTGGTATCATTTCTTCAACAGCAGCATAATTATATTATACCAGAAGAAAGTAAACTCCCAAATCTTTGTATTATAGCAGATTTGTAGCATTAGGTATAGTTTGCTCACTTGGATGAGAACAAATGAGTCCACTCTGGAAGTCTGGATACAGGCAACTGTTGCTCTCAGGAAAAGGTTACAAAGTGTAAGTCACTGCCCAACAGCATTATTTTAAGAATTAAAAGAACAGCTATTACCTTCAGCTGACCCAGTAAATCTGACTCTTCTACCATCAACTTCCAGAGATGCTGTGAATAGAACCAACAGGGACAAAATTTCATTACAATGAAAACTCCAGCAAAGAATGGTTCTGTACAAATCCAGCAATATACTGTGAAAAAAGAACATACCTTCCACCACATAGAAAAATTAACTCAAAATGATTATAGACCTAAATGTAAAACTGAAAACTATAAACTTTCTGGAAGAAAGCAAAGGAGATCTTTGAGACCCTGGGTTAGGCAAAGTGACACAACACCAAAAACATGACACATAAAAGGAAAAAAAAGATAAATTAGACTTTATCAAAATGAACAACTTCTGTTCTTTGAAAGACACCGTTAAGAGAATGAAAAGACTAGTCATAGAATGTGAGAAAATATTTGTAAGTCACATATCTGAAAAAGAACTTACTATATCCAGAATATATAAAGAACTCTCAAAATTCTATAGTAAGAAAACAAAAAACCCAATACAAAATGGCAAAGAAGTACATGAAAAAACGTTTAACATCATTAGTCACTAGGGAAATGCAAATTAAAACTACTATGAGGGAACAACTCAAATGTCTATCAGCAGATGAATGGATAAAAACATTGGTATAAACAATGGAATACTACTAAGCAGTAAAAAGGAATAAACTATTGATAAATACAACATGGATTCATCTCAAAATAATTATGCTGAGTAGAAGAAGCCTGATCCCCTCCCCCAAAAGAGTACATATATGAATCCATTTTTATAAGCTCTAGAAAATGCAAACTAACTTATAGTGACAGAACTAGCAGCTCAGTGGTTGCTTGGGGACTGGGAGGGTAATAAGGGTGGGATAAAACCAAATAGGTTGAAAGTAAAGAATAGAAGAAGACATAAGGTAAATATCCAAAAGAAAGCTGGACAGTGATCTTAATAACTAACAAAATGAAATTTAAGACAAAAAATATTTTATATAAATAACATATCTCAGATGATACAGAGGACATTATGTATACATGAAAGGAAAAACAGAATAAATGTGTATTTATTATAAATATGCACATGCCTAACATATATCCTCAAAATGAACAATGGGAACTCTATACTCAACACAGAATATATGTTCTCTGGGTACATGCAGAACAGCTAAAAACAAACACCAGACCCTGTCCACAAAGAAAGCTGCAATAGATTCCAAAGAACCAATATCAGTACAGAACTATGTTCTCCAACTATAATGCAAGAAAATTAAAACAATATATTCCTAGGTTAAAAAGAAAATCATAAAGAAAATTAAGAATTATTTAGAACAGAATGATAATGAAAACACTACATGCCAAAAACGCGTGGGACATAGTCAAAGGAATATGGAAGTTTTATATACACTTTTCCAAAAATAAACGTTAAAAATAAAGGAGTCAAGCTTTCAACTTAGAAAAATAGTAACTCAAAGAAAAAAGAAGGAGGCCGGGCGCGATGGCTCACGCCTGTAATCCTAGCACTCTGGGAGGCTGAGGCGGGCGGATCATTTGAGTTCAGAAGTTCAAGACCAGCCTGAGCAAGAGCGAGACCCTGTCTCTACCAAAAATAGAAAGAAATTAATTGGCCAACTAAAATATATAGAAAAAATTAGCCGGGCATGGTGGTGCATGCCTGTAGTCCCAGCTACTCGGGAGGCTGAGGCAGGAGGATCGCTTGAGCCCAGGAGTTTGAGGTTGCTG
>CAUYRT010071049.1:0-30141 GCA_963574885.1 Lepilemur ruficaudatus
CCTGTGAATTTATAGGGTAGGAGAATTTGGTTACCATTTCATTTTTAAAAATAATTATTGATCTATTCAAATTTTCTAATTGTTCATGTGCTGGTTTTGGCATTTTGTATTTTTTCAGAAACATACAAACTTTATATGGATTTCAGAAGAATGGTTGTTTCATAAAAATTTCTGTTGTATCTATATTTATTCCTCCTTTTCTTTCATGTGTGTGTATATGTATGTATGTATTTGATTCTTCCAAGTTTGTGTCCTTGCTAGAAATTTATCTGTATTATTGGTTTTTTAAAAAAAGCTTATGGTTTTCTATTTATCTGGTTTTTTCACTTATTTATGCTCTTATTTTTATTATTTCTTTATTTTTACTTGTATTTACTTTGCTATTGCTTTTTTAGCTTCTTAAAACCAAATGCTTAGTTCATTCATTTTCAGTCTTTCTTATTTTTAAAAAAGTATTCATAGCTAAAATTTTCTTTTTACATACAGCTATAGTTGTATCTCACAAATTTTGTTTATGTGGCTCTTTTATTGTATTTCACATCTTAATTTTACTAATTTCTCTTCTGACTTAATTTTTACCTGGGTATTATTTAATAGTATAATTTCAGTTATTAAACTTATGGGATTTTAAAATTATTTTTTGTAATTGTTTATGATATTATAGCAGAGCAATTAGAGAACGTAGCTTGCATAATATAGCTTCTCTACTTTTGTTGATAGTCCAATATTTGGCTGAATTCTGCAAATTTTTCAATCATGCTTGAAAAAGGTCATCCTTATTTAATCAGTGTAAAGATTTTTTACTATATTATTTTGATCATGTGGTTCAAATGATAATGTTTACATTTTTGTCTACTTAATTTCTCTGTGTCTGTGATAAAAACATTACAATTTACTCCTGAAATTTTATTTTTTTCTGCTGTGTCATCATGTAAGCTGTTGCATTTTATGGTTTGAGAGTATGTTATTAGGTGCATATATGTTCATGATTGATTATATATTCTTGTTCTATCAGTTACAATATATATCTCATTTTTTTTTTGTTTTTAAGTTCTATTTTGTCTCATATCAAATTTGATGTTTGAGCATTCTGTTTTTCAGTGTTTGCTTGGCATAAATTTTCCATTTATTTTTAACCATTTTTTCTTTTCAATTTAAATCTCTTATATTTAACATTGTTGGATTTTTATAAAACTCTCTGAAAACATCTGTCTTTGGAGTAAGCTGCCTTAGTGATTATAAATAGTATTAAGACTTATTTCTACAATATTATTTATATTTATTGATTGACATATTTTCTTTTATTTCTTTCTGTTTCTTTTCTCCTTATGTTCCTCCTCCTCCTTTATCATAATTCCCTTTACTAAGATCATAGTTTTTTTTACTGGTTCAAAGTTGCATAATGTTCACCCTTATATATAAATGATAATTCAGCTGGATATTCAAGTTGTTTTAAGGTCTTTTTCTTTAAAACAAAAATTTATATTTTTTCTTCTTATATTCAATGTGGCTATTAAGATTTGATATTAATTTGATTCCTCTTCTATTTCAGGTGAATTCCTTTAACTCTATGGAATTATTATTTTGAAAAAGCTTTCTCTTTGAGAATTGGGTGTTTTAAAAATTCTTTTTAATAAGACATTAAAAAATCTATGCTGAACTTTATAACCTTTCTCATCTCAGTGTCATTTATCTTTTAATTTTGGGAAATTATTAGTCATCACTCTTCATATACATTTTTCTACTTTTATTTATCTACTTTGGACTAATACTAGATATTGACACTTCTATGTATCTCTTCTGTATTTTTATTTATTGTTCTTATTTGAACTTTCTTAATACCTTCTGTGATAATTCTTTGACTGGATCTTTGGCTTACTAAATCACTATGGCTCCATATTCTATTATTCAGCCTATCCATTGGGTTTTTATTATAGTAATAATGTTTTTATACTCAATAAATCCAAGTAACTATGTTTCATACTTTCTTATTGCTGATTTGTTCTATTATTCGCTCTGTACTATTTCTTCTTTTATGTGCATAAATATTTAATTATACTTTAAAAATTATTACTCTATTTGCTTCATTTATTCTGCTGCTACTGCTATACATTGATCAGTTTGTAGTATTTCTTTCCTTTTAATTATCTTTCTCGGTTATCTCATCATTTCCCCCTATGATCTAATATGTTTTGGGGACTCTTTACTTTGGTCACCCACATATACTAAAAGAAGGTGGTTGACATCTGGGTCCCTGCTAATAATTTCCAATAACCTATTATGGAGGTAGTGGTGGGGAAAGAGTCTGGGGTGCTTTGATCCAAACTTAACTATTTCCTGTTAGCTGATCTCTCTTTCTTGCCTAGGAAACTTTACCCTTAGGGAATCTCCTGAGCATTGCTCTTTTCTGCAGGTTGTCACATTCTAGCTCAAGGGTGGATGTGGAAGGGAGAGGAAGAAGTACTGAGAGGATCCTGGATCTGAGAAAGTGAAACAGAGACAGGGAACGTTCATAGGTCAGATTGATCACTGCTCCTGTAGCAATGGCAGCTGGACCACACTAGACCTGTGGTTTGCTTTTGGCTATAGCTATAGCCCAGCCTGATCTTCCATGCTCTCTTGGAAGTCGGTGAACATTGTTTTATCTATCTATCTATCTATCTATCTGGCCATACACCTATTTATCTAGCTAATTTGTTTGTTTAAGAGACCTAGAGGATTTATATTTTGCTAGCTCCCATAAATCCCAGCTAGAATACTATGTGCTTTAACCTTTTAAAAAAATGTAATAGCTTTAGAAATTAACCAGAACATTCACTTCATGGGCTTGTCAGCTCAAAGAAATTTTTTTTGCAATAAAATATTAAAATGTAATAATTTTTATCTTGTAAGAGAAGACAATTGGCTTTACGAGTCTATTACTGGCAAATGAGTATTTGGAGTAAGATATGAAAAACAAACTAGAAATGAGGTTTTAGGGATAAAGGTTACTATGAAAGCAGGGGTCGTGTACCACCCCCTCCGCCTAGTGAGTACAATTACTTGGTTTCCAGTGGAGCTTCTGCTCCAAAGTGAAAGGAGAAATGTGGAAGAAATTTCAAAGAGTTTAGCTGTTTATTTTATTTATTTATCTCTTGGTTTTCTTTCCTAATCACAGAGAAACCCCTGTTTGATTAATGAACAATTTCTGGCTCGGTTTCAGAATCTGGCTGCAGTGCATTTGCTATTTGATATTTGAGATACGTACAACATGTTCACAGTGAATTCTCCAACTGAAAACAGTAGAGTTCAAATAAAGTCAATTAATTCACAGAGTGAATGGATTGAAGCCCAGAATCGCATGTCTTGTGGAGGCCTTTTTGATTTACTTGCCAAAAGATATCTGTTTATAAATGCAGTAAACATAACTATTTGGTACTTGTGGCAGTTACAACCTGATGTGATTTTTTTCCCCCTGTATTATGGCTGATCTCAAATGAATGATATTTCAAACATTCTTCCTTTGCTCTCTCCCCCCCAGTAATTTAATCATGTTCTTCCTGTTTTAACATAAATGTCTTCTTTCTTTCCTCATTTTCTCTCTCATTCTTTCCCTTATTTCCACCTCCCTTACTTTTCCCCTCCCTGTTTCCTTTATTTCCTCCCATATTCCACTTCCAGTTCTCTTACTCTTCAAGCTTCCTTCATTATCTTACCCTCTTCCACTTCCCTTCCTTCTTTTCCTCCCTTCCCACTCTCCGCACCTGCTCAGGTGGGAGCCCTGAAACTGCTCACCTGCAGGCTCATGTAACCAGTCTCTCTGAGCACAGAGGAGCCTCATTCTCTTTGCTCTTCTGTCCCCACAGTCCCCTCGTATGGGATTACTCTGGGCAATGAGTGCTTACTGAGGCCCTGGCTCCTACCTTACTTGCCTGTATGCCTTGGCCCCCCTATAGCTCTTTTGTCTGCGTGTTTGATTGGTTTCTGTGTTGGTTCCCTCCTTTTTGCTCCAGGTCTATGCTGTGTGTGGCCCTGGCTTGACTTTCAGCTTGCTTGGTTAGTGACTGGACATCTCTTTTGAGGCCTGGTGTTTGAATTTGGATGCTGTTCCTGATACAAAAAAATAATGGGCCAGGATCATATTCTTAAAGATGTAGTAACTGGGATTCTGAATAAGTCTTTACTTTGACTTCAAGTGTAACAACCTCCCCGGGGATTCCTGTAGCTACTGTCCCACCCATGATGTTGCATGATACTGGTGCTTTCTTATCTACCATGGCCTGCTACACCTTCTGGGCACTTTATATTGAAATGTGGGATACTCTACTTAGGAACCACCGAACACAAGTGTCAGTTGCCTCCTTTGTCAGCACAGCCCATTTTCCTTATTTACCCAATCATCTGATTCATGTTCCTCCTAGCCATGCATATTTCTTCTTCCTTTAGCAGAAAAATGGGCAAGAATTTGAAGCTGGAGAATAAGTGACAATTTCTTTCTGGAAATATGGTTTTCTTTTGGATTTTTGGCCAATCTCTTATTTTTTCCTAACTTTTTATCCTTTTCTTTTTAGTGTTCCTTAACAACATCTCATCTCTATTAACATTAGAGTTACTGAGACCTTGGTACCCTCTTCTCACTCACACTCTTTCTTTTATTGGTTTTGTTGATTGCTGCTATTTCATAAGTCATATTAATGGTAATTTGGCCAGGGATTTTCTCAAAACTTCTCATTTTGTATGCTTAATGTTAATGAACCTGAGTTCCTAGATTGGTAAAATTAATATCTTCCTCTGAGTTTTTGTGAGCTTCCAATGACATAGTGTTTATAAAAATTTCTTGTAAATCGCAAAACATTAAATAATAATGGCTAACATTTACTAAGAAAAAGCTGTATTTCAGGATCTCCTTTAACCACTTTGTATGCCTGTCTCAGTGAATCATCATAGCTTCCTATTGGCAGAAATTACTGTTGTCCCATTTTATAGATGACATAACTGATACTGAAGAGCAATGTAATCACAGCACTAATTTGCAGGATAAAGAAACTGACTTTGTCTGATTCAAAGAAAAGGAATTTGTTAAAAGAATTGTCAAGTTGATTCAAGAATCAGGTTCAGAGGCTACTCAATAAAAATACCACTCAAATCAACCCCAGAAAGCTGGTTCAGAGAAAAACTGCTGCAGCCGCCATAGAGCTAGTAATCATAGTGGACATTGGAGGCAAACATAAAAGTTGAAATGCTATCTTGCAGTGCTAACCTCTAACGGAGAGGATTCTCTATGGCACTTCTTTGGGTTATGAGCTTTCAATTCAAAGCTCCTGGTGAATGCTGCTAATTAGCAAATTCAAGTGACCATGCCCTGTTTGCTGTGGCAGGGGCAGAAGCAGCATCAGCTTCTTTGGTTTCTTTGCTGAGAATTAGGCTGGGCCCCAATCAATATTTATAAGATGGAGAACACTCCAAACATAGGAAGAGGGAAAGATAATAAGTAATTAAAAAGAGCATCAAATGCCCATCACAAGTAACTTGGCCAAAGTCACAATGGTTAGTAGTGTCCAGGGAGGGCTTGATAAGACCCAGAAATTAACTGCTGAATCATGCTGCGTCCCAGGCTAGAAATGGGAGCTAGTAGAAAAAAATATTTAAGCAGAACCATAGAATCCTAAAAATTCATATGTTGGATATAGAGGTGACTTTGATTGGAATTCCTTGTAGAATCCCTACCCCATCTGCTTCAGACACACTGTATTCCTCGATCTCCAATTTAGCTAATTCTGTTCCTGCACACTTGTATGCTGCTACCTGACTTTTACCCCTGCTTCCTAATCTTGGCATCTGAGCTTGTGCCTTGGCATCTCTCTACTAGATTTCTGAGTTTTGGCTCTGTGTTGTCTTTGGCTCATGTTACTGTTTCCTGGTAGATAACATTCTTTTTTGTTAGTATATGTGCTATTTATTTATTATTTATTTATTTTACTTGCTGCAGTGTAGTATTCATGGGTTTGGTGAGGGGGTGAGATCCCCCTTGTGGTCCCCCGCTGCTCCTGTCTACTCTCTACTGTCAGAGATGGATGGATACAGGCTCACCTATAGTGCTTTTTTTTTTTTTAACTATTTTTTTAGAAACAGTGTCTAACTTTGATGCCCAGGCTGGAGTGCAGTGGTGCGATCATAGCTGTAGCCTCAAACTCCTGGGCTCAAGTGAGCCTCCTGTCGCAGTGTCCTGAGTAGCTGGGACTACAGGCACTAGGCACTGTACCAGGCTTCACATGTGCTTTTTAAATAAACATATAGTCTCCTCTTACTTCCAGCCTCTTTCACATATATTATCTCATTTAGTCTTTCTAACAAATCTGTAAGAGAGGTATTGTAATTGCCATGTTGCAGAGAAAGACACTAAGGTTTAAAGAGATTAAGCAATTTTCCCAAGTTGCAAAATCTTATAAATAGAAGATCTTGGACTTAAACTCATCGTTGTCTGACTTCTGAGTGTGTTCTTAGTCAAACATGTCATTTCCCTGTATCTTCTAGAGGCCTGATTTCACTGAGCATTGTTTACACCTCATGAAAGTACATTAGGCTCAGAGTACTCTCCTTGGCCCTATTCCTGGCACCTATTCTCAGAAGTCTTGTTGTTTTATCCCCTGTATTCTAACACACTCTCATGTCTGAATGTGAACATCTATTTGTCATCTTCACTCTGGATAGTAACTGGTTAAATAGGCTCTTTTACAGAAACTGAGTTTTATGTGTAAAGTATAACTTTTGCATGTGTTAATTAAAGGCTTCAATTCATCCATTCTCATGTTATTATTAATAAGTTAATCAGAAAAATATACATCCAATACTTACTGTGTCACAGATACAAGTGCTTATTTTAAACAATGTTTAATCTCTTTAGTTTTATTATTTCCACTTTACATTAAAAAAATCCTGAGGTTCAGAAACATGATGACTTTACCTAAGGTCACACAGCTAGAAAGTATATTAATATTGCTCGTTTTCTCTGAAAAAAATTTTTGGTAGCATATGGATTAAAATACAAAGGGTGAAGAAGCAGGAATATGTACTAAGCTCAAAATTACTGAGAAGGTCACACCTAGGAACATAATACTTGCCTGAGATTGAGGCTTAACTAGAACAGAAGCAAATAACTACCACCATTCACTGCTAGGCCAAAAAGCACTGAGTAACAAGCGATGTGTAAGAGATAGACTCTATATGAGGTGCAGTGTGAAGAGAAAATAAAAATATGAGGGTGAAGTAAACATTGAAAAACAAACCCTCTGTTAGACTAACTGGTACTTTAAAGCGAGCAAGATAAACAATACAAAACGATTCCCCACCCCAAAAGAAAACACCTTAGCATATCAAATTCAAACTGATGAAAAACAAAGGAAAATGAGAAAATCTTGAAGCTAGAGAAAAATAGTTATATTACTTATGGAGAAACAAACAAAAAAAAAAAAGAATTACAGACTTTTCGGAAACCATGGAAGATAATGGAATGACATCTTTAAGTGCTGGGAGAAAACACAAGGAGAACTTACACCACTAGCCATGACGGAGTAACTGAGAATAGCTTTACCCTTCCACTGAAAACAATTAGGGAACCAGACAAAATACATAAAATAATTTCCACACATTGGACAACAGGTAATGGAGGATAGTGATCTCTGAGAGAAGGTGGAAGAATGAGGTGAGTTCTGTCATTGTCCTGGAGGAACTTTCTGTTCCAGTGCAGGGAGTGGGATCCCATGCAGAGCATAGCATTCTCACTGAGTCGGAATACAGGACTCAGAGTTTGGGAAGGTAGAAGTAGCAGGAATTTGCTAGTCAAATTATGGAATAGTAGAGAACTATGTATAGAAAAACTCCAGAAATGTGTACACATGAGTATACAGGTACTCAAATCCTTGGCTGAATTCTAATTTGTCCAGGCTTAAAATGATACTCCACAAGGTTGAACAAAACCAAGTGGTATTAAGATGCAATTTAAACAATTCTGAGATCTCACACCAGATTGGGAGATGTTTGAATGATGGTTGGCCAGAGTAGAAAGACCTTGCCTAATACACAGAATGATCAGTAGTGACTGAGACCTCAGAAGGTTAATAGAGCAATGGTAACAGTAGAGGATACATTCATCCTCACAATGTTTAAAACTGAAACTGGAAAGAATCGAAGTGATCTTCAATAACTTTACGATTGGCCAAGATAAACTTAAAACCTATAAAAAGATAATACCAAAATCCAAACATATAATAATCCAGAATCTAATAAAAATATTCTAGATGTGGGGAAACAGAAAGTTTTGACTCAGAAGAAAAATTTGACAATAGAAACAGAACCAGAAATGGCAGACAATAACCTTAGTACAGCTTATTTTAAAATTATTAGATATTAAAAATATGCTCAAGGACTTAAAAAAACATAAACATCGTGAGGAAATGGATGATACCCATAAGAAGAATAAAATGAAACTTTAAGAGGTGAAAAATGTAAAATATAAAAAAGAAATTTGCTAGTTGGAATTAAGAGCAGATTGAAAATGCAGAAGAAAAGGTCAGTGAACTTGAAAAACTCAAATGTAACTACAGAGAGGAAAAAGACTTAAAAAATGAATAGAGTTAGACCTCTGCTGCTTATCAAGATGTAATAATAGGAACTAGATTTACTCTCCCACCTGAAACAACCAAGAAAGAAAGGAACAAACAATAAAACACCCAAACAAAACAAAATGACTTTCAAGAAAGATGAGAAACAAATGAAATGAGGCCTATCGTTGTTCCATCTTACTGCTTTGAGAGAGTTTCTAGGCCACTGCACAGAAAGCAGGAATCCACACAGAGCCTACTGGACCTCTTTAGTTGAGGAGGTGGAGCTGTGAGTCTAGGGATATCAAGGCATGTCGAGTGTGAGGTTGTAGTATCAGAGAGGAGAAAGGTGCACAGAGTGAACTCCAGAGATCTGTAGAAGATTCTTCATGAGTATTCAACAGAGTAATCAGCTAATGCTGGTCGGGAATCAACCTGAGAATAGGGAAAAAAAACACCTAAAAGGATAGAGGGAACAGTGCCTTGCAACCACCCAGGGCTGGAGCAAGTGACTATTTTTACCGGTCACTCTGGAAAATCTCATGATTCACTGGAATTTGGGAATGGGGAACAGAGGAAATATAATTATATTTGATTATATTTAAAGATATAATCACCAGCACTGTTCCAATTTGATGAATATTATAAACATACAGAATCAAGAAGATCAATGGACCTCAAATGCAAAAAACATGAAGAAATTACGTCGAGAAATACTATAATCAGATTGTTCAAAACCAGTGATAAAGAGACAAAGTTTATAGCAGCACAATTCACAATTGCAAAGATGTAGAAACAACCCAAGTGCCCACCAGTACATGAATGGATTAATAAAATGTGGTATATGTATATCATGGAGTACTACTCAGCCACAAAAAATGGTGGACTACCTAACTACTTATTGTATTATCCTGGATGGAACTGGAGCCCATTCTTCTAGGTGAAGTATCACAAGAATGGAAAAACAAGCACCACATGTACTCACCATCAAATTAGTACTAATCAATCAATGCTAATGTGCACATGTGGGAAGTAACATTCATAGGGTGTTGGGCAGGTGGGAGGGGGAGGGGGAGATGGGTAAACTCACATCTAAGAGATGCGATGTGTGCTGTCTGGGGGATGGGCACTCTTGTAGCTTTGACTTGGGTGGTGCAAAGGCAATTTATGTAACCAAAGCATTTGTACCCCCTTGATACTCTGAAATAAAAATAAATAAATTAAAAAAGTAATCAAATAAAAGAGACATGTATAGAGGAACAAAGTTAAAAATGATAGTATATTGCTCATCAAAAGCATTGTAAGGGAGAAGATAGTGGAACACCATCTTTAGAGTTTTGAAAGAAGCCATCTCTCTGAAAAATTATCTAGAGATTCAACTTAATACTGAAGAAAATATCATCAGCTTTTTAAAATAGAGAAATTAATAATATGTGTCTAACATTTATATGAAAATTCACAGCATCTTAGAACAGCCAAAACAATTTTGAAATAGAATAAAATTGGAGGATTTACACTTCTTGTTTCAAAACTTATTATAAAGGTACAGTGGTCTAGACAGTGTGATAGTGGTGTAAGGAGAGCAAATACATTCATGAGTGAAACAGAATGGAGATTCCAGAAATCAACCTACACTTTATGTCAATCAATTTTTAACAAAAGTTCTAAAGCAAACCACTGGCGAAATGATAGCCATTTTCACAAAATATGCTGGGGACACTAGATGTCCACATTGAGGGAAAAATTCCCAGCTTTGACTCTTACCTCATACTATACACAAAAATTAACTGAAGCTAGATCATATACCTAAATGTAATGGTTAAAAATTTAATACTTTCAGGAGAAAACATCAAAGAAAAATTTTTTTTTTTTTTTTTGCAAATTTGAGGTAGGAAAAGATTTCTTAACTACGGACTCAAAAAGTTAAAAATCATAGAAGAAAAAAGATAAATTAGACTTTATCAAAATTAAAAACTACTTATATTTCCAGGGACATGTCAAAAAAAACAATAAACAAAAAAAGAATTAAAAACTACTGCTCTTTAAAGACATTTAAGAAAATTAAAAGGCAAACTAAAAAACTGGGAAATATTAATAATACATATGTCTGATAAAGGACTGGTATACAAAATATTAATATATAATGAGTGCCTATAACTGAATAATAGGAAGACAGACAACCCAACTAAAAACAGGCAAAAGATTGAAACATATATTTCATTGAACAAGATATACGAATGGCCAATAAGAACATGAAAAAATTCTCAACATTGTTAGTCACCAGGAAAATACAATTTAAAGTCAAAACATGAGTCCATCATACCTCTATTAGAATGGCTGAAATTAAAGACTGCAAAATCAAGTATTGTTAAGAATTTGGAACTAAATACCTTATACATTGCTAGTGTTAATGTAAAAAGTCACAATCACTTTGGAAAACAGTTTGACAGTTAGCATGGACTAAACACACAACCCAGTATTTCTACTCCTAGTTATTTACCCAAAAGAAATAAAAGATGAAAACACATATCTACACACAGCTGTGTAAGGAAATGTTGATTGCAGCTATTTTGGTAATTGTCTTCAGCTAGAAACAACCCAAATACCCATCAACAGGAGATTGAATAAACAATTTTGTAATATGTTCACACAATGGAACACTACTCAACAATTAAAAAGGATGAAATACTTTTAAATGCATGATATGAATGAATCTCAAAAACATTATTTTGAATGAAAGCAGCCAGATACAAAAGAGCATACGCTGTATAATTCTATTTATACAAAATTCTAGAAAAGTCAAATTAATCTATAGTGGTAGAAAGCAGATCAGTGGTTGCCTAGGACAAAGGGTGGAAGGGATTGACCGCAAGGACGCATGATGATGTTTTTGATGGACACATTATGTTCTATTTCTTCATTGTTATGATGCTTATCTGGGTGTATACATTTGTCAAAACTCATCAAATTGTACACTTAAATAGAGGCAAATTATTATATATAAATTATAACTCAATAAAGTTGATTAATAAAGACACGATCAAGGTAAAGATATTTAAAAATAATTCAGAACAGAATACATTTGAGTGAAGTAGTCGGAATTGATGCTTCTGGGTGTCTGACTTTAACAGATATAATACTTGTGCAATATATTTAGAATCTTCTGTAGCCTAGTAAAAAAATTAAAGCATATTAGAATGCTATCAATAAAAGCAAATATATTCAGAAACTAAATTAAGGAAAAATTTATAATTTGAGTTGTTAAAGAAGATTTAATAATATAAATGCCAAACCCATCAACCTAAGTTTTGTAACCAATATAAACTGCAGGCCAATTTTTAGACGATCTTGAATGACAGAACAGGGAATTTTGGACTTTAATTGCTGTCATGAGGTTCTATAAAATATTTTTGGGGAGCAGGGAATATTAAATAATATTATATAAGTGAAAATACACTGCCTGGTTTTCTGTAGAAGTGGTACCCATTACTGATCAAGAAAATGACCAATCTTGCATAAGGTGAATGGGAGAGACCAGTATAGATGCCTTTGTGATGTTGCTCATGAGAGCTATTAAACACTGGAACCAGGACATGGGTGGTGGGATTGAAGTGGATTGGACACATTCTGAACCTACTGTTGAGATAGAATCTTCCAGAATGAAATTTCTTGTTGGCTGTTAATACACCACAGACTAGTCTTTTCTTTGGCAGGCAAGAACCTAAATTTCTAGCTTCCCTTTCTTGCAAGATTCTGTGCAGATGACCAACGAAGGAATAAGGAATTACCCTTGGAGAGAAAGTCTTGGAATTACTTTGACTTTCAGAATGAGCACAGAGGTTTTTGCCCAACCATTGAAATTTGGCTTGGCAAAGTTTAATAATCACCTGAAGGATGCTTGGTGGGTATTTGGATAGTTGCTGGGGTACAGGGTATCTCAGTCACAAGTCTGATGTTAAAGAACACACAGTGTACTAGGGACAACAGATTCTAGCCCAAGATGCACTGTCACATGTAGTAACCTCAAGAGCTCTGAGAGTACAGGTGAAGTCCCCTAACTTGCACTGGTGGGAAAAATTAAAATTAAAGAAAGCTTTCAAGGGTTTTTGCCTGAATGCTGAACTGGAGTCTGCCTGGTGACGAAAATGGGAAGGGCGCCTCACAGAAGTCATCTTTGCATAGGGAAGGATTAATCAGGAACCTGGAAGAAAACTGTAGAAATAGATGATTGACACCATTATTTTTTTAGCCTTTGCAGTTCTCACCTTGAATTCTTGAGAACACCGGTGTTTTGAGAGGTGTTCATAGGTGTTGTGTTTTAAAAAGAAAACAGAATAAAACAACGCCCAAACACAGATGGTGAACAAAATTGAACACAAGATTGAACAAATTAAATATTTTTTTATTACAGGCTTTCTCAGAGCATTTGATTTACTAATGGGAATTGTTGCTAGTCAAGACTAATATAAATACAGTGTGCAGCATTTTTCAGACTTAACTGACCGCAGAGCACTCTTGTTGATTCTTTCTTCTTCCTTTTTTTCCTTCTTCTTCTTCATCTTTTTTTTTTTTCTTGGCAGAACCCCTACAAAAATCTCAGCAGTGTGTTCTGGAAAAAGTTTAGGAAACATGGTGTCCTATTCATTTCTTAACTTTTCTGTTGGCATCTGTCAAGGATATTGAAAAGATATGTTCATATTCAACTTCTCCTGGTTCTCATTCAGACTCTTTCTCAAATGACCAAAATCTCATGCTGAATTGATTTCAGACTTCCGACAGGAGGAGACCTGTCGTAACAATCACACCATAACCTGGACCTGATTAGTCTGCCCAGGGCCAAAACCTTCCTCTGGCCAGGCCAGGGCCTTGGGGCATTCCAAGCAGACCATCAGTCCAGGGTCGAGTTCATCTCCTCAGAGCTCGGCCTACTCCTGTGCTCAAAATCTCAGGCGTCTACCTATGGAATAACCCTCCCCTTTCTCTGAAGAACCACAAAGTTCCATCAGAAAGGAATCTGGGTACCTAGCACCTCAGAAAGGGCCCTAGCGTTTGTCCTTTTCCAGTTCAAAGTTTTCCTCAAGAGGTGGAACAAACCTGAACGCTCACATTAGCCTCCATTTTTTGGCTAATAACCGAGGCCCTGCTCCACTTGATTCCAAAGTCGGAGATTAGTACTAATAGCAATAATAGATTCTCTTCAGCAAAGAAACGAAAGCTTAGACAGGTTAGATGATTTGTCCAAGTTCTGAGAGGGGCAAACAGGCGCCAGACCAGATCAGGATGACCCCAAAGCCTGTGCTCTTAGTCCCCACCGTCTCCTGTCTAAGGGTGCCAAGTCTGCATGGCCAGCTGACTTCCAAGGGCTGGTTTTGAGAGAAGCTCCCTCCCTGTTCCCATTTGAATGCCTTACAGTGTGGTTCAGAATGTCTTTCTTTTTTTTTTTTTTTTTATTTTTCCCCTTTTTACAAAGGATAATCTCTAAGAAATTCCCTTGAGGATACCTCATCTCATCCTCCGTCCAGATTCTTCTAAGTGAAGTAAGATGTGTCCTCTAAATTTAATGTAGGAGATTGATGTCCCCAAGTGTATATTCTGAACATCATTATAGCACCAGCAGGCATCCATTCTGCAGACATTCCCCTACAGTATCCTCTTACGATCCCTACATACTACTTCTTGGATATTCCAAAATGTAACCAAAATAATTACTTTACTGGATAGATATTAGCAACTCCTACTTGATAAAAACCATGTCTGCCCAGCACCTTAGCATGTTGTCATAACTTAGTTTATGATTATTGCTGATAATGGTAATAATCTTTTCTGATGGTATGGATAAACATATTCTTTATGTTCTTCTAGGTCAGAAAACTCTGCTATTAATCAGAGCCCTGTGCAGAGTTCACATCTATTTTTGATTCTCATGCCCTATCCTTAGGAAAAAAAAAATGTACTTTTAATTTGATCATGAAGGTTACTGTTCGAATAGATATTTCAGACTTCAGGCATTCTGGTTATTTAAATTGACTCAAACTGTATAAACTAGACTCTCTGACATTCCAGAGCCTTTAAGAGTTAATGGCTTCTGGCAAGCAGCCACTCAGGTCTCCACTTGGCCTTAGCTAAGTCAGCTCCAGCACACCAGTTCTTTAGCATTATGTGCATAGTCATAGGATTTCAATGAAGAATATTTTAACCTAAGGCCAGAATACCTATGGTTGTAACTTCCTCTTGAATAAACTTTCTATCACTTTTTTTCTGAAATACCATAGTCTTTTTATAGATCTTGGTCTTTTGCAATCATACAGCCTTCTATTTATTGAGTACATTCTTCATAATGGATAATTTGAATTTCTTTTTATTCTTATAGCATACCTATAAGGCATCATCAACTCTGTTTTACAGATGAGGAAACTGGTTAGAACAGCAAGTGACTTACTTATTAACTGCTACTAGATGATACAGCTAAAATTTAAATTAGTATTTATCATGTAGACACAATAAAGATTTATTCTTAACATAAATTGAGCATTTATTATATTCTAATCACTGTTCTTTTAGATTGAACCACACAAAATTGCTGACCTTTCACCTATAAAATGGTGATTTAATATGGTTTAACCTAATGTTTGTCTCATTTGATTTTAACAATAGCCTTGGATGCAACTATTATTAGTGTCATTTTTCAGAAAAGAAAATCGGAGCTCAGCAAGGTTAAATGACGTGCACAGGGTTTTATAGTCAGTAAGTGGTGCTTTTTCTCCCCCTACCTCGAACCAGGCAATGCTTCTTCACCATGAAGTGGTGACTATGATGAAGTGAAGTGACATTTTTATTGTCCCCAGTGGTGGCAATTCTGAGTTTGTTACTTTACTCACTTCATTCAATATATTGAGCACATACTGTGTATGAGAATCATATGCATTCAACCTTTGAAGGAATAGTTAGATGGGAAATCAAGATAGTTAGTTTAGATTTGGGTTTTAAAAAACAAAACAAATCCATCTGAAATAGTTTTTTCTTTCCATTGTCTATGTAGGTAGATCCTAAAGACTGTTTCTAAAGTATTCAGAGTTTGGTTATTACTAGAACAATGCGTAGGTTTTCAAAGTGTTGATTTCTAAAGAAACTATATCTTTTGGATAGTGTAGGTGCTGGTGAGTTTGTTAAATAGTCACTTTTATTATACTCTTTGCCTGGGATGCCCAGGTCCTAATCACAAGATCTTCTAAGTCTTCCCTCAAGGGTCACTTTCTCCATAAGGACCCTCCATTTTTTCCCGATTGTACACAGACTAGTCTTCATTTTGGCTCTCATCGCAACTCGTTCTCACTTTTCATGTATCACACGTTGCCTCTTCTCCTCAATTATATTTATTTGCTTATCCATCCACTCATCCATCCATCCCTCTCTCCTGCTGTCCATCTATAAAGTTCTAGCCAGTGTTAAGGGCCCTGAAGATAGAAAGATGAAAAGACACAGTCCCCACTGTCAAAAGCTCAGTAGGGGAAACAGATAATCAAACAGAACAATTTGATACAAATATAGTTCTCTTTATTCCAGCTCTCAACATATTGGAAAAACGTACTCCTATCAGTGATGGTTGCTCATGAGGGCTGTGATTCTGGTGGATATTAAAGACTGGTGCAGAGGGAAAAGGGAGAAAGAAAGGAAGAGATATGATCCCACCACCCGAGAATGGGGATGGGAAACATACGATGAAAGTCTCTCCAGCACAGTCCAGCCTGCTGAGCAGAGGATAAGCATGACAGATCATGCAGCATGCTATGGTCATAGAGAGGAGGTTCGTTCATCGCACCCTTGAAACACCCAAGAGAGTGGTGCAGGGAATATTTCTGGGAAATGGTGTTTGAATTAAATCATGGAAATGAGTGGGAGTCTGCTACGTGAGTAAGGGAAGGAAAAAAAGTAAGTAGAGGGGGCAGGTAACACTTGCATAGGTAAGAGACATAATGCTGTGTGTGTGTGTGTGTGTGTGTGTGTGTGTGTGTGTGTGTGTCCATAAGAAGTCTGCCATGGCTTCTTTAGAGGGCAAAATGGGAGGGGTGGCAAGCATTGAATGGTCAAGAGCAAGCAGTGAGATGATGGAATTTTTTTTAAAAAAGACACACTTAGTGGTTTGGAGAATGAGGAACACATATCTTACATCCATCATTAGACTGTGATCTGCCTGAGGACGGAGATTTTAACCTGTCCATATTCCGATAGGCCAGGCTCCCCCAACATCCCTCCAGATGTGTTGGGATTGCACTGCATTGTAGCTACAGCCTGGATAGCACATCTCCTTTTTCATTTGGGGCCGGCCAGCTTGAGGGGAGTGGATCTCAGGAGAATATTGCCAGTTCTTGGGGGAGACACAGGGGAGAGAGCAGCACTGGGATATAAGTGAGAGGGGTCTGTTTGAGAGAATAAAGGAGTTTAAATCCATTATCACCACGGCACTAAAATACAGCATTCCTTCTCTGAATGGCATTCGTTCCTGTTTACTTTCTTCCTTGTGGCATCGAGCTGGGCTGCATTTGCTCTTTAGGCATAATTACTATTTTATTATTATTTTTTTCACAGTTAAGTGGAGCATTTGAGCACAGCTGAATTGCTGGGAGCCTCGGTGGAAGAAATCTATTAGTGGTACGGCTTGAAACAATACACAAAAGGCCGCCGCGTGTGGTCTGCCTTCCACGCTTTCAACTTCCTTATGTGGAACAATAAATCTCCGAGTCAGCTAGAACACAGAGACTCCCATCCAACGAGAGCCACATTTTTATCTTTTATTCATTGGCAGGAACATTAGCTGTAGGAGGTATTCAAATCACACTTTTATTTAAACAAACACAGCTGGATCGCAGCCTCTTAATATAGCAATTCTCTAATGAAAAATAACAACATAGTATTTATCTCTTTTCTTTTGTGTGACTCTCAATTTGCTAAAATTAGGCAGACTTCAATCCTATACAAAATTGGCATGTTTTCATGACCAGAGCTCATCGCAACTAACTACAAAATTATAATGGGGATGTAATTATAGGAGGGCATGTGAAATACACATCCTTTTGCTGCTGTAAGCTATATGGGGTTATACAATTATGTTGTAATAACATCATTTATCTTAAAGGAGTCAGACAGCTGACTTCATTTATTTAACTTGAGCACTTCAATTATGTGCTGTGTCAGTTTAACATAAATGTCTTGCCCAGAGAACATGGTGTAATAATAATGGTAATACCAATAATAATAATAGCACACATTTGTATAGGGCTGTGCAGAGCACAAAGCGTTTTTACAATAGTGATCTTGCTGTATTCTCATAACTGTTCTTTAAGGCAGGCATCTATGCCTGCAATTACATGTACCCCATTTTACTGATGAGAAAACTGAGATTCAGAGAAAGGAAGTGACATTGTCAAGACTGCACACTTAGTAGGTGGTGAGGTAAGAACTTTAAACTCAGGTTTCCTGACTTGTCATTTAGAGAACATTCCTGCTGCCCTCACCAGTGGTACCAGATTTTGGACAATGTGACATGTTTGCTCTCATCTCTTATCCTCTTTTATCTTACACAGGTCTTCTAAGGCAGGTGGAATAGTCTGAGGTGGTGGGAATCACGGGTATTAATTCTGTAATCCTGGGCAAATTAAATTACTACACCCTAGATTTCTTATGAAAAATAGAGATAATAGTACACACTGAGCAGGACTGTGATAACAATTAAGTGAAGCAGTGCTTGTGAAGTGCCTGAACATAGATGCTTAGAAAATGAGTTTGTTCTTTCCCCGTAGGACAAGAAAAAGTATTCCCTTTTTGTCCTGTGTCAGGACAAAATTGCTGTGCCTTTTGCTTAACTGACTTGCCTAACTCTCCAAGCTGGTAGGCGTCAGGGCAGTGACTGAAATTCATGTCTTCCTATTTCAAATCCTCTTGTCCATATTTTTACTCACCTTGGAAGGTCTTCAAATGCTCACTGTCATTTTCAGTTCTTCTGCAATTCTTTACAAATTTCATTTGCTTAAATACCCAAAGGTGGAATAACACAGTTGAACTAAAAATCTTAGTGCTTTTTGCCTGAGAGGGAGAGACCACAGCGTAATGAAAGGAACAGGATTTGGAGAGTCAGGAAGCCCGTGTGGAGCTCTGGTGGTAGCAGTTACTAAACTGTGTGAATTTAGGCCAATCCTCTGACTTCTCTCAGCTCCAGTGAGCTCATCTATAAATGTCATTTCAATCTCAACTTCCTGAGAGGAAGCCTGAAGTATATAATGTTTCTGGGAGAGAAGAAAAAGCTTGTAAAATAATAGATTTAGTTTACCCCACATTAGGCACTGTTAGTACATTGCTCAAAAGACTCTGTCTCATTTAATCTTTACAAGAACTCCGTAGGATATTTTCCCTGTTTTACAGATGAGGAACTGGAGATTAAAATATTTTTCAAAGAGTTATAAAATTTATATTTGGGTGAGTCCCACTTAATGGTTTGGGGGAATTAATGTTCAAGTTTCTTAAATAATTAAGCACTTAAATGGGGAAGGTGGGTGGGGTCTATTTGGATGCTTCCAATTCACAACGTTTTGTTTATAAAATACAAAGTTTTATAAACTTTATAATTAGCACAGGTCCAAGAGGAACCATTAAAGATATAGTTTCCATAACATCAGTGTTTTCAACTGAGACAGCAAGGATAAAATTTCATAGCTCAGGAAATTTTTACTTAGTGAAGGCATTTCGAGTATCTCACGTAATTGAGTTTCAGCCCAGGGGCTTGGGTATTTTACAAGTGGGTTGGTGGAGGTTCCGAAAGCTGAAGTGACTTAGCCAAGAAGGAATAAAATGAGATGTGTCGATGTGTTCTTTTTATTCCTTTGCCCTCTCTCTTTTTCCCTACTTGTCCATTCATACATTTAATTCGCTAAGATCTGAGTTAAAAAAAAAAAAGTCCTGTACTTCCACTGCTTCCCTGGAGCTTGCCACGTATCAGGAAGGAACATCCAGGAGAGAAACCATTATGGTGCAGTGAGGTACAGTAAGGCTGGTGCTCTGATGGAGGTGAGCGCTAGGTTTAATGTTGGTGGAAAGGTGGGGGTTATCGATTTTGCTTAGAGGGTGGAGTCAGGGAAGCTTCATAGAGGAGGAGTCCCTTGGGCAGAATATTTTTTTTTTTCAGATGCTTTTAATTTTAAGTGACAGAAAACTTATATAAACAATTTCATCTCAGAGGGACTTTCACTGCAGAGATACTGGGGTGTTTCAAAGATAGCACCACGGCTGGACCTAACGAAAAAATGGATCCATTTATTTGAACAGTAACATTAGATTTCTCTCCACCTCTTATCTCTGCTTTGTTCTTGCCGCAGACTGGCTGCCTCTGTCTCTTGGTCACTTTGGCAGTAAGTACTGTTAGTGACACTTCTAAAGGTTTGCATTTTACAGCTTCAAATACTGAAAAGAGGCTGCTTCAATGAACTGTCCACTCCCTGAAGTTCTAAGGTCAAAAATTTCTGGGGAAAGAATTCATTGATTCACTCCCAGACTAAACAGAGGTAGCTTAGAAATGAGCGGTGTCCACAGGAGCCTTATCAAAGGACTTGAAAAGTGGCAGTTCCTCAAAGAGGGGAGGAAAGATCAGACCCTTGTATAGAGGAGTGGTTCTTAAAGTATGGTCCATGGGCCCCTGAGGATCTCAAGGCCCTTTTAGGGGGTTCATGAGGTCAAAACTCTTTTCTTAATAACCCTAAGATACAATTTTCATTTTCATTACTGTGTTAGCACTTGTACTGATGGTGCAAAAGCAATAGTAGGTAAAACTGTTGGTGATGTAGCATTAATCAAAGCAGTGGTACTAAACTGCACAGGGGGTCATTGTATTCTTTAGCACCTTGCACTCACAGCTAAAAATGCCAGTTTTCTTTAAGACTGTTCTTGATTAAGCAGTAAAAGATACTACTTTTATTAAACATCAACCCCGTGTAATACCTTTTAATATCTGTGAGCCACAACAGTTGTGCCATAGAGGTATTTTGCTCATACTAAAGTACAGAGGCTGTCTTGAAGAAAAGTAGTTGTGCGATTGTGCAAGCTGAACTAGCTGCCTTTTTTTCATGGAACATCATTTCAATTTTGAAGAATAACAAAGAAAAACTATGGCTTTTTATAACTCGGTGTTAGGCAGACATATTCATGAATGAAGTAAGCCTGCTAATTCAAGGGAAACAACTAACAGTGTTTGTTGTCAGTGATAAAATTTGAACCTTGAATTAAAAACCAGAACTTTAGAAATCTTGTATCCAATACTCTGAACTTGATGGTTTCCTAATACTTAAAGATAAAATTAAAAGAAAAATTTTAATTATTATGGAGATAATAGCTGTACATATTTATAGGGCACATGTTATATTTTCATACACAATGTGTAATGATCAAATCAGGGTAATTGGAGTATCCATCACCTCAAGCATTTATCATTTCATTGTGTTAGGAACTTTCCAATTCTACTTTTTTAGTTATTTTGAAATATGCAATAAATTATTGTTACCATAGGTGCCCTACTCTACTACCAAACACTAGATCTTATTCTTTCTATTTAACTGTATTTTTTTACCCATTAACTTGAAGACTTTTCTATTTAAAATTTAAAAAAAAAATTTAATTTCTTTTTTTAGAGACAGGGTCTCATTCTGTTACCCAGGCTGGAGTGCAGTGGCATGATCATAGCTCACTGTAACCTTGAGCCCCTGATCCTCCTGCCTTGACTTCCTGAGTAGCTGGAAATACAGGCATGCACCACCACACCTGGCTCTTTTTTTTTTTTTTTTTTTTTTTTTGGTAGAGACCAGGTCTCGCTATGTTGCCCACTCTGGTCTTGAAATCCTGGCTTCAAGTGATTTTCCTGCCTTGAGGCCTCCCAAATTGCTGGATTACAGGAGTGAGCCACAACACATAGCCTTAAAGACTTTTCTTGTGAGATTTGTGGTGATGGTAAAAAGTGTGATTTTTTGATATTATGTAGTCAATTTATCAATATTGGGAAGATCTACATGGTTCAGCAAACTCATGTTTTTCAAATGACACATGCATGATGCTATAGAGATTATGCATGGATAAAAGATCCAATCAAGGTTGACCAATGGGTTTTAATGTAACAGAGAATGAAAGGTTCATTAGTATGGTTTCAGATTCCATATTGTAGCTAAGATTTAAGAGGTTAGTTATCACTTGAGTTTTTGTGCAGATTCAAAGAATAACAGTCACAAAATCCTCCCAATTCTCTTCATATGCCTCAACCGAACCAACATATAATATCAATACAGATTAAATGTAGATGCAGATATCAAAATCTGTCTTCTATTAAACCAAACCCGAGGGTCATTGGAAAAAAATGAAAACAAGTCCACTTTTCTCATTAATGTTTTTGAAAACATATTTGTTCATAAAATATTTTATATATTTGCATATATTATTGTCATTTGCAAATGAATTAATATGTAAATATTACAGCTGTTCCCATTTTACATTTCTAAATGATAAATGTTAATAAATATAACTGACAGAAGCAAATGGTTTTGTGGTTGGCAAGAATATTTAAGAGTAGACCCTGATTCTGCAGCTAAAACATTTGAGAACTGCTGCCCTAGGTATCTACCACAGTCTTTAAATATGTACAAGGGCAAGCCAGTGGGTGAGAGATGGAAGAGTGTTAGTTTAAAGACAGGAGGCATGAAACAATGTGGCACATTCAGAAATTTAAGAAGAGATGGCCATGAAAAATGGAATATGAGGAGGAGATTATGGAGACATAAAGTTGTAAAAGGTTGCCAGCTAATCTGGAGCGTTAGAAAGGTTTTAAGTCAGGAACTAATGTGAATGGATTTGAGTTTGGACGAGGTACTTTGTTGGCACTGTGGAAGATGGGTAGGCAATGGGGATGGGGTAAGAGGTATAAAGCTAGAGACAGGGAGACACATTAGAAAGCTGTGGATTGACTAGTATAGAAAATAGGAGAAAATGAATTAAAATAATGGTGGTAGGGATGGGAAAAAAAGTGTATGTTGTAGAGAATTTTAGGAACTAGAACAGAAAAAAATGTCATCTTGATGGAGGGTACACAGAGTTTCATAGTTGGAGACCTATAGGAGGTCAGGAGGTAAGAAGTTATGATAGATAATATCCCTGGGATTCTTTAATGTGATTGGTCCCCTAAAAATTACGGGGTCTCATTAGGGATTGGTTTTGAGAAATGTAGCTAACTTAAGATGGAAGTTTTGCAAATGGCTGGCTTAAGAGCTCTATTACAGAGATATGTGTATTTTTCAAAATTTGCTGAGACTACCCTCTGCCCTGGTGTGTGCTACATACTGGGGCTATAAAAATGAATGAGCTGTGGCTCCTGCTAGTAACAGAGTACTTGAGTCAATATACAGAACACTGCTTGGCACAGAATAGGCATAGAACTCAATAAATGTAAGTTTTGGTTTTATAATAATAATTTTGTTATGGCTGTTCCTGTTGTTATATCTGCCTTATTCATGGTTCCCAAGAAAACAGCATCTGAGACATGATTAAGTGCTGATGCTTTACCTGGGAGGTGTAAAGCAGCTTCAAGAGAATCTGAAGCTGACCTAAGATGTCTCATCTGTTCATCTCCGAAGCCATCCAATCCACTCTTATCCTTTTATTTCTGGCTCCCATACTACAGTATGGGGTCTCCCTCCAATTTTTTTGTGGAATGTGGGTCCTTATTTCTTCCCAAAGAGAGAAGAACAGGTATAATCACTGATAGAATCCTCTTCCAAGTGGTTGTTCTCTCATGATCTCCTGGATGACTTAAGACATGAAAGTTAGAGAAACACGTCTCTGCTGCTGTTGCTGCTGCTGCTGAGGCCATAAATGATATTGATTATCCCCATCCTCTATTACTCTAGATTTTCCTCACTGTCAGCCAGCATTTCTGCTAGTCCAGCTATTTGCATGATTGGGTGATACAAACCTTCATTCCTCATGGGAATGAGCCCTTAATTGCCCAGCTCTGGTTTGCTGGTAGTTACTGTCATTGCCCTTCATTGATTATTACTTGGCCTGGAAATGCTAAAAGATCCTCTAATGAATCACCCAAGTTCCACAGACACTCTTCCCTGCTTCCCTTATCATGTAGTAACTTCTTCCTTTGTCTACAGGTCCTCTGGGATGATGTGCCTAGTTACAGTGTTTCCTGTTTAGTGGAAATATTATTGAGTTCCCTGTTGGATGTGTTTCTTATTCCCAAGAACAAAGCTATGAGGGCAGGAAGCACAATTCTTCAAGTGGGTCCCTGGATGTCAGAGTGGCCATACCTACTTCCACCTCTTGCTACAAGATAAAAGATGGCTTCCCCATACTGATAATGTAACCAGTTATACAAGACAATTCCTATTTCCCCTACACTTCTTTGGGTTCTTATAAAATTCTGGAATAATTATACCTGGAAGAGCAAAGAGAAGACTATGTGTTCAGGGCTTCCTTATATGGCTGTGCAGCTTGTATCCTGGACAGCTGTAGGAAGAGTGGTCCCTATGCTATGCCATGTGAATCTTACTTCCCAGAGTTGCACATTACATGACCCTCGTGTGTCTATGTGTTTGTACTGCAAAGATCTCATAGCCAAGCCTGCTTCTGTGATGAGCCAGGGTTGCAGCCCAAGACTTAGCTGGGAAAATAGGGAAGAGATGAGTTTTAAACACATTTTAAGATTAAAATTTTAAACTGTACACTTAGTAATGAAAAATGACTAGAAATGATAAAATCTGCCTATGACATTGCAAAGAAATTGGAAAGGGTGATTTGTCAGAGTGTAGTTTAAAGTGTTAATGATGAAAAAGGTAAGATAAGTTTATGTTCTTACCATACCATATTGAGAATCCTCAATAATATGGTTATATAAAATTGAAAAGAATGTATGTCTTCTGACCCAGAGGAATCTCCATTCGAAGTAAGAGAGACAGACAAGTAATAGTGAGCTAAGTGTGCTATTTGCAGAGGAAGTTTCTGGCAGGTGAAAGAGGAAGTAGGGATTAGTCTGACAGGGCAGTAGAGGAGACTTCTTTGAAAAGATGACATTTTAAACTAGCCTCCAATATGATAATTGGAACCCAAAGTCATGTCTGATTTCTGTTAATGGTAAAGAAGATAGTTGTGAAGAGGAATCCTTTTGGCATCCACCCTCCCCCCTGCCATGTGACTGTGTTTGGAGATAGGGCCTGTGGGGAGGTGACAGAGTTTAAATGAGGTCATAATGATCGTGCCCTAATATGATGGGGCTGGTGCGCTTGTAAGAAGAGGCAGAGACACTAGAACTCTTTTCTCTGTGTGCGCACTCAGAAGAAAGGCCATGTGAGGTCAAAGAGGCTATCTAAAAGCCAGAAAGAGAGCCCTTACCAAAAACTGAACCTTGTTGTACTTTGATCTGGGATTTCTAGCCTCCAGAAAGGTGAAAAAACAAATTTTTGTTATTTAAGCCACTCAGTCTGTAGATGTTTGGTTATGGCAGACCTAGTAGACTAAGGTAGTAGACTACCTTGTCTAATCTGTTCTCTGGCTGTATTCAACTAATGCCAGGCCATAATGATAATATTAATCCATAATTCCCCAACAATACAGAATAGCTTAGCTTTTGCCTTGCTTTTTATCTATCGAATCTCATTCGATTCATTAGAGTCTCACAAGAGTTCAGTGAAAATAAGTTATTTTGTATTTATAAATGAAAAATATTGAGGCTGAAAGAGATTTAGCCAGAAGCTCAGAGAGTTCATTGCTATTTCTACTCAAATCCAAACACAGTTTTAAAGCCAGAGCAAGGGCCAGGAGCTCAGCAACCCTCAATCGGAACAGCTGCATCTCCCCTCCCCAGCAGTATGTTGTGATTTTCCAGGAAAAAAAATGAAATAAGAATTTGTTTTTTTAGAAGAGCAAAGCTTTCAGAGTTTTAACACCTCTTTGAAGTCTTAATACCATAAAGTTGTTGACTGTTTTGGGAAGGGAGGAGTAGAAAGAAGCACTTAACATAGTGACCATGAAGAATAATCCTGAAACATATTTGATCTATCTTCTATTCAAACTATTCTTTCCAAGATGTGTTTTCCAAGTAATTATACTAGAACACCAATTAAGAGCCTTATCAGATATGGTAATGCCTCAGGTGCAATTTGGAAAGTGCAATTATTAGAGTGTAAAGGTGGCTTCAAAACCGTCAAGCAATCACACTCAGTCAGTTGTGTTGAAGTGAAAATAGCAGCAATTGGCATTTGGAACTACTACCTAGAAACTCTTGTTTGTGATGATGCCAGGGTCCAATTTCTACCCCAGAAACGAGAACTGTATTTCCGGAGGGCCACATCCTCCAGGTTACTTATCCTCTGAACCAACCCACAGTCCATCTCCTAGTCTTCATGTCTCTCACCTGCTGAATCCCAGCAGGGTCCTCCAACATTTCACGAGACCACAATTCTGGGAAGACTTTCTGCTGATCCTCTCCTACTGTGTTTCCTCAAACCGTATTTAACATTAATTGCCATTGGGATTGGTTATTGATCACACAGGAGCATACAGAGGAGCTGGCTAAGAGGCTCCACTCTTTAAAAAGGTCACTTGCTTGAATTTACAGAGGATATTGGTGGGTCTGGACTGTTGTCCAGGAAACACAACTTGATGCGAGAGTACCAAGTCATGCATATTAATGTATTTCAGGAGAAAGTGAGTAGAGCTACAGACAGTAATGAGACTATGTGCAATTTACAAAACACCTTCTCAGGTATTATCTTGTTTTTTTCCCCCTTTTTTCTTCCTTCTCTCCTCCCTCTTTTCCTTCCTTATTTCACTCTCTCTCTGCTTCCTTTCTATTGTCTTTCCCTTCTTTCCTTTCCCATTTTTCCCTTCCCTTCCCATTCCTATCTTTTGCAAACATTTAAGGACTCCTGGGCGCTGTGCCAAGAATAATGTGGATTCACAGCCAATGTATTTTAGTTCCAAAGAGTTCAATGTTTGTGGGAATAACAAGTAAATAGGTGACTCTAATATAGGCTGATAAGGGCTCTGATGGAAGCACAAAATGTATTCTAAATAAGAAGCCTCTAACCCCAAGTGACCTGAGTGACAGGGTAAAGGTAAGGTTAAGAAAGGTTTTCTGTTAAAAGGAGCCCCTGAACTACTTCCGAAGAAGGAATTCAATTTAGATTAGTGACAAAGGGGTGGAAGAGCTTTCTAGGAAAAGGTACCAACAATGACCACAGATAATGATCACCAATGATGGCAGATATCTGTGTTTTCTTTTAGTGAAATACAAATAATTAGGGATGGCTAGGGTTGAGAGTGAGGGAGGTGGAAAAAAGGGTCAAGTTGAAGGGGTAAGGAATGGGATAGTGAAGCTCTGGTCAGATAGGCAATGGTCACATCATGATGGCTCCTGTGTGCCACACAAAGGAGTCTGTATCTAATCCTGAAGATAATGGAATGTTCTAGGAAGGGAAGAGTTGCAGTCTGGTTAAACTCTAATTAAATTTTTAAGTCCCTTGTCTGCCTTCAGGATTCAACCAAATGTTCAGAGTGTTGTTGCATTCTTAGATTTCGTCTGACCTACATGCTGTTGTTACTTTGCAGAAAGTAGGAGAGCAGTTGCTGAGTCAGCACCAGAGGGAGGCCAGTGTGCAGGAACATGGATTATTCATGGGGCCTGTGCACTGTTCCAGGTGCAGCCGTGATTGCCGTGGACTGGGCCCATTTGTAATGCAAAGGCATGGCAAGGAAATCCATTTTCTCATTTTCAGAGCCGATTTTATCTCCACGCTTTTGCCCATGTTACGAATTTAGGCTGATAAAGTGAGCAGGAGAGTAAAGTGGAATTTCTGATGACTGTTTGCAAAAGGAATTTTTAGCTGCCAATTTGTGAACTACTTTATTTGGAAGGAAATGGTTCAGAGAGAATATATCTTGAGACCTTGTGTTATGAAACAATGAAGCGTGAGTTTTGGAGTTGGACAAATCTGAATTTGAGTTCTGTGACCTTGAGCAAGCTAGCTAGTTTCTTCATATCACAATTTCTTTATCAGTAAAATGTGAGTAATAACACTGTGGGAGATGGAATTATTGGCCCCAGTTCTTCACCTTGGCCTATATCCTTGTGACTTTGCAGTTGCCTCAACTAGAGGCAGAATATACTTTCCTGTCCTTTTACTTTAGGTTCAGGTATGTGACTTGATTTGGCCAATGGGATATCTTGGGGGAAAGAAGGGGGGAAAAGTAACAGTGCAACAGGCTCAACCCTGGCCTTGAAAGTTATCCCATGGTTCTCCTTCCTTCTTACACTTCTTATATTGCCACTAGAAACTTCCCCAGGATGTTGCAGTGACCTCAGCCTGAGGCAAACTTGTACCCACTTTACAGCAAGGAGCCAAGCACAGGGGATCCTGGAACTTTGAATCAGAGGTGTTCAGCTATGCCCCAGTTGACCCACAGACATGTGAACAGAGTGAATAATTTTCACTTCCAGCCACCAAGTTTTGTGGTGACTTGTTATGCGACAATGGCTAAGTGACACAAATACTGTGGTAGGCTGTGTCCAAAATGGCTCCCAGTGGTCCTTTCCTCACAATGGTCATGTCCTTGGTTGTTTTCCTTTCTTTGTAAGTGGGCTGGCCCTGCTGACCTACTGACTTACTTTTAACTAATAGAATATGGTAAAAGTGATGGGATGGCATTTTTGAGACTAGATTATAAAAGACCATGACGTCCATCTTGCCGACACTTTCTTGCTCTCTCTGCTTTCTCACTATGACAAAGAAAGCTGCCGTGTGGAGAGACCTGCACAGAAAGGAACTGAGGGTGCCCCCAGCTAACAGCTATAAGGAGCTGAGGCCCTCAGTAAACAGCCTACAAGATGCACAGTCTTTCTAATAACAATGCAGTGAGCTTGAAAGAGACCTGGCCTCAGTTGAACCTTCAGATGAGACTGCAGCCTGAGCAGATGCCTTTTGTAGCCATGTGAGACACCGCGAGACAGAGGGCACAGCTAAGCCTCAGCCAGACTCATGAGCCTGTGAGGAAACTATGAGAAAACAAATGTCATTGTAAGCTACTTCATGTTGGAGTAGATTTTTTTATACAACATATAACTAATACACTTACCTTGGAGATTTCCTGGGAAAAAGAAATGAAATAGCATATATAGGTTGCCATATGCAGAATTAATGTCACCCCAAAGATGTTCATCCCTAATTTAGAAACCTGTGAATATGTTACCTCGTTATGGCAAAAAGGACCTTGCAGATGTGATTAATACTACAGGCTTTAAGATGGGGAGGTTTTCCCGGGTTATCCATTGGGTCTAATTTAATCACACAAGTCCTTAAAAATGGAGAACATTTTCTGGTTGTGATCAGAGAGAGAGATGAGACGATGGAAGAAGTGTCAGAGAGATGCAATGTGAGGGGACTAATCTATTGTTACTGACTTTGAAGATGGAGAGAGGAAACCCTGAGCCAAGGGATGCAGATGGCCTCTAGAAGCTGGAAAAGGCAAGGAAACAGTTTCTCTCCTAGAGCCTCCAGAATGAAATGCAGCCCTGCTGACACCTTGATTTTAGCCCAGTGGGAGTCCTACTTAAGTCTGACTTCCAGAACTATAAGATAATAAATTTGTGGTGTTTTAAGCACTGAGTTCATAGTAATTTGTTATAGCATCAATAGAAAATGACTACCATGGTAACTTATCAAGGTTTAGTGAATATGGGTTTTATTCACTTTTTTTAAAATATGGATTGCATGCTTTTTTTTTATTTCAGCATATTACAGGGGTATAAATGTTTAGGTTATATATATTGCCCTTGCCCTGCCTGAGTCAGAGCTTCAAGCATCTCCGTCCCCCAGACGGTGCACACTGCACCCATTAGGTGTGTATTCACTTTTTCTTTCTCCCTTTCTTCATTTTGAAACAAGTGGATTTAACTTTGTCCCAGAGCAGTTTATATACAAACATCATGGCATTATTTGAGGATTACTGAGAGAATATCTAGAAGCCCTCGGAAAAATGCCTGCCACACAGTAAGCAGTACAATGTTAGATATCATCTTTATGATTGCTTTTGTTACTGTTGTTATTGTCTAAAGGCTCTGGTTTCATTTCTCTGTTCCAGTAGGGAACAGTGTTCTTTATTCCACTGAGGAATTATGATATAGCCAACAGTGAAAAGTGTTGGACAGAAGATTTTTTTTCTAAAGTCCCAATGCTTAAACCTAAAATTTGACTACAAAAAGTTTGGGGCCATTTGTTATAAAGTTGAATGTTTCTGAAAAAATAAGCAATGGTTTGAGGCCTTTCCTCTGATGGCTAAAAAGAAATCTGAGGACATGAGAACTCGCCTCAGATTTCTCCTAGGTTGTCAAAAAGGGAGCATTTTTTTTTTTTTTTTTTTTTGAGACAGAGTCTCACTCTGTTACCCGGGCTGTAGAGTGCCGTGGCATCAGCCTAGCTCACAGCAACCTCAAACTCCTGGGCTCAAGCAATCCTTCTGCCTCAGCCTCCCGAGTAGC
>CAUYRT010071050.1:0-10158 GCA_963574885.1 Lepilemur ruficaudatus
GTTTCCTGTGGCTGGAGTTGGGTGGGACATAAGAGATGAAATAAGAGACAGGCAGGGGCCATAACCTATTTAGAGAATCTAGATTTCATCCCAATTGCATCAGGAAAACATGGAAAAAATTATTGTCTTTTTTTTTTTTTGCGACAGAGTCTCGCTCTGTTGCCCAGGCTAGAGTGCCGTGGCATCACCCTAGCTCACAGCAACCTCAAACTCCTGGGCTCAAGCGATCCTTCTGCCTCAGCCTCCCAAGTAGCTGGGACTACAGGCATGTGCCACCATGCCCGGCTAATTTTTTCTATATATTTTTAGTTGGCCAATTGATTTCTATTTTTAGTAGAGATGGGATCTCACTCTTGCTCAGGCTGGTTTTGAACTCCTGACCTTGAGGGATCCTCCCGCCTCCGCCTCCCAGAGTGCTAGGACGAGCGCCGGGCCAATGATTGTCTTTTAACAAGAGTGGAGTGGCATTATCAAATGGCTGTTTTGTGCCCAGAGGAGAGGTTCAGATACAAGTTTTCATAGACTAAAGAAAGTAGGGGACATAACACTAACTGTACTCTCAAATACCCTTTTTGACATCCACACAGAGCGCTGTCTGGGCAGGAGAAAGGAAGAAGAGAACTGAGGTGAGAAGGGCAAGGAAAGAGGGCAAGTGCAAGCCCTGGAGGAACGATGTCCAGCATCCCCCACCTGAGCAGCCTCAGCAGGGTCTGACCCATCTCTCAGTTTTTACATGCCCAGTGGGACTGAGATCCTTCTCAGGCTCCAGCAGGGGACCCAGAAACCCTGTCCCTCTCAGGCCCACTTCTTGTACCAAAGTTCAGGAAGGCTTCTCAAGCCTCACGCTCTACTCTTGAAAAAATCAGGCACAAACTAGCTGCCATCTTAAAGGAGCTCCCCAAATATGCCTCTTTCTCAACTTACTGTAACAAGTTCTTAATTAAGCCAACTAGGCGCTGTGGGAGACAGAAGTAAATGGCACAGTTGTTGCTCTCAAATTCTTTGTAATCTGTCTTGAAAGAATCGTTCTGTGGGCTTGGCTCAAGGGATCCTATTTACCTCTAAGATCAGGTCATGGGCAGCACTTTGCAAATCATGGATGCCCAGACAGGTGTGCCCTCAAAAAGCATCATTATCAAGTATCCTGTGACCAAAATGGGGGTTGCTGGGTAATGTAGGTGGAGGTAGGGGAGGGATGAGGTTTTTCTGTGTCCCACAAGATAGGGAGCAAGCTATAGGTGTGGGATGCCAGGGGCACACAGGTCCTTTTACCTGGGAAGCAATCCCTTCAATTTAAACCTTTTTCCTTTCCTGTGCATCCTCTTTTTCTCCTGGAAGTCTACTCTGGGCCTAACAGTGATTCTCCTAATCTTCTCCACCCACTCCTCAGTCCAGGTTCAATCTAGGAATCCTTATATTTCTCAGCCAAAGAGTCACCGCCACTTTTATCCGTAAAGGCTTGAGACTTTGGAAGATAGCCTCATACAACCAGCAGATGGCATCAAAACCTTCCACCTCTCAGCTCAGGAACCCTCTCAGTTGAGAGAACCTACTCAGATCTCTCCAGATAGGTCTACAAAAAGATGGGTGAGCTGTCAGATTTGAGAGGGCTATATCCAGGCTCTGCAACGTCAGAGCTACATAATCTTGGCTAAACCGTTTATACCTTTCTGGACCTCAGTTTTTGCATCTGTAAAATGGGGATGTTACCTACCAAGAAGTTATTAGGGTTCACAATCATGCATGCAGTGTCCAGCATAAGCACTGTACACAGAAGTAGCTCCACAAATGTGAGCAATTAGTATGACTAGTAAGTGAGGATTCCCAAATTCCCACCAGGCTGATTGGTGCCCAGACAGGAGAGGAAATTGCCACGCTGAGGAGGCAGCCGGCGCTGGGTAGCACTACACGGCCAATGCCCTTTTAACATTGCACTGCTAGTGACAGGTGCAGACAGTAGCACAATGTGAAAAGAGCTCTGGCCAGCAGCAGAGGCATGCCGACCCTGCCTCCTCACCTTCTCCCAGTCCCCGGCCCAGTCAGCGCACAGGCTCCCTCTGCCCCTTCTCATCTGTACAGCTTTCCTCCCTTCTATACCATTCTTAGTGTTAAATTGTTTTCTTTCCACTCCTACTTTTGCCTTATTTCCCAGCCCCTCCCTAGCATAGAGACCACCTTTTCCTTTGAGGTTTTGGGGTTGGGGTACAGCGCTTAATAAGGAAGCTGAAGGATACCAGGATCTTGGCACTCAGTCCTTGAAGGAAATGACTGCTAGAAATCCCAAAAGTCTGGGGGACACATGCATGAGGCAATGTTTATTGGGGTTTGCATTTCTGGCAGCTTCCCTTCCAGAGAGGAACTTGATGTCCAGAACCACGGAACCTTCCACTCTTCTCTAAAGTTCTCTCTCCTTTTTAATTTAGGTAAAAGGGAGTTCTAGTGTCAAGGCGGCAATCTCAGATGAACCTCCACGACCAGAGAATGGGAGAGTGTAGTTACAGGTCCCCGCGCAGTAGAGAGAAGCTTCCAGATGTGGAGGTGGAAGCTGCTGGCGAAGCCCCATCCCTGGATCTCCCTTTGGAGGTCTTCAAAGCACTTTCTGCATTTGGCATTAAATAAGATGATGAGGGTGATTCCCTCTCTTATACTGAGAGTTAGGGATAGGCTTTAACTGGCAATGGGATTAGAATCTGAGCTGTTTCCTGTCCTGTACACGGACTCTGGTTAGGGAGTCTTCAAGCTCATCCAGTAATTCCCATCCTATCCTAGCCTAAGGAGCTTAAAGTACAAAAAGTCCTCAGACTGATTAAAATGTAAAGCCAGAAGAATGCCCTGGAAGGACACCTGGATTGTCAAAGGTTCAGAGCCAAGCAGGCTCTAGCGTGGCACATTCCAGCCATCTGACCTGGTGAAGTGTGTGCAGCCCAGAAAGTCAGAGGCTGTGGGGGTGACTCCTCCTGGGCCCTGACTGCTGAGGACCTCCCAGGGGATGGAGTGGCCTCTCGGAGACACCCTATTCCCCACTCCACAGCCAGCAGGAGGAATGGAGGACATAATCCAGTTGGGAGCTCTTCCTCTGGGCTTCCCCTCTAGCTTCTTCCCACCTCCTCAGGAAGCAAGAGAGGTTCCCTTCCGCCTCCCCAGGCAGAGTTTGTTCCTGTAACCTGCAAACACAGGGCACAGCCTCAGTTCGCACAGTTCTAATGGATGGAAACCAAGACCTCTCTGGGGTCAGTCGCCTGGCCTGCTCTGTTCTTGGGTTGGGCAAACCAGTCCCAGCTGGGAACTGGATCACACCAACAGGGGACAGAGGGGCAAAGACAGGACTGCCCAGCAAGCTTCAAGAAGGCTATGGGAAGAGTCTTCCCCAAGGAGTTCCCAGATCTCTCTTTAGAGAGCGAAGGGAAAAGCAGCTGGGACCAAGAGCCCCTCAGCTCTCACACACCCAACCCATTCCGGAGGAGCCGGCCCTGCGAATCACCAGCCAGCAGGGCCCCTCCCCCACCTTGGGCCCAGAAGCCAGCCCCCAGCTCCTTCCAGAAGCGAGTGTAGAGACAGAGGAGGAAATGGGGGAGGGGAGGCCCCGGCTCAAGTTCTCTCCGCTCCCCCTCCTCATTGGCCACCATCTTCCGGCCCCTGCCCCCCAGAGCAGCAGGGGATGGGGCCCAGCCTGTGGAAGGGAGAGAAAGGGCAGGTGGGGGGTTAGCCGGAGCAGCAGGGGCAGGGGGCTGGCCCCAACTGTCTCCTCCCACCCCCTCCCCGCAGCCATGGCGACGGGAGGAGGAGACCAGGAGGGTCCTGAAAGCCATATTCTGTGAATGGGATGAGAGGGGCAGCTGGGAAGTGGAGGGTGAGGGGCGCTCTCCCTCAACACCCAGCTGTGCGTCCCCCCACCGCACGCACACACCTCGAGCCTGGACCACACAGGCGTGCGCGCGCTCGCACACACGCACACACGCACACACACACACACACAAACTCTCAGCCACACTTGCTGCACAACTCAGCCCTCACTACACACTCACCCCGGCAGCGAGAACTGGAGTGTGAGCGCACAGCCCCCGCCCGCGCCCGCGCCCCTCCACACCCACAACTACTAGCGCGAGAGCCGGCCTCACACCCGCACACCGCCCCCTGGCTCGCCCCGCAACTTCTGGAGGTGCGGAGCTCCCTGCCCCGCTCCAGCCCCGCGACCCCCGCGTCGCCCTCGGAGCGCACCCGCCGAGCCCCCGGAGCCCGCGCGCTCACACACGCGCAGGTGGAGCCCGGCGGAGCCCCCCACCCCTTCCCCACCACGCCCCCCGCTGGAAAATGACAGTGAGGCCACCTCGGAAAGCCGTGCCTGGTGCTTCCCAGTTACAGTGTTTCGAAAGGAGAAAACAGAAAAGATGCCCACGAGTGGAGAATGAAGAGGGGAAAAAGGAAGACGAGAGAAAGAGCCCAGACCACCCCCCACCCCTCACCGAGAGAGAATAAAACCGAAAATCGGTGGCGTTACCCTTCTGGGAGCTCACGGTACCTACACATTGCTCTTCGATACGTTCCTCTGCCTGCCACCTCCTTCTTCCCGGGCTCTTTCTCTGCCCTTCCCTCCCTCCTGGCTCCCCTCCCTGGCCTCGCTCCCCGTCTCTCACGCCCTCTTGGACCCCGCCAGCCCCTCTCCCCGGCCGGGCTCGGATCCCCCGCGGCCGCCCCTCCACCCGCCGGCCGGGACCGAGGCTGCGAGGCCGGCTGGCCGCGGCGCCCCTCTGCTCTGCCGATCTCGCTCTTCCCCCCTCGCCCCCTTTCTCCTTCCACACTCCCTGCCGTCCATCTTGAATACTTGGGATTCTTGAATGGAGTGAGCAGGATCCGCTCCCCCAGGCTCCCATTGGCTGTGTGTTAACCCTTTTGAAACGAGATCCTCCCTCCCATTGGCTGCCAGCCTCCCCTCTTCTCCCCCAACCCCCATCCCCTCCGCCTCCCTGCAGCCCGCGAGGTCAGGGCGCTCCGACGCCCCCTCCCCTGGCCTCTCGCCCCCCTACCCCCACTCTAGGGCGCCCCTCTCCTCTCTCGGTCCATCACGCCCCCCAACAGGGCTGCAGGTGAAGACAGATCCAATTCCCGCCAAATGCGGCCCCAAGGTGGGGCTGGCAGAAACCCTGTTCCCAGATGCCCCTTGTGCTGGACTTGGAGACCTTGGAAGATGCAAAGGGTGCAATTTCCTGCCAGTCTCCAACCCCTCCTTGGCCAGAAGTACTTATCCGACGGGGACTCCATGCAGCCTTTTAGCCTCACTCAAGGCGATGGGAGAGGGCTCCCCAACATCCGTGCCCCCAGGGCTGGACAGGAAGAGGGCAGCTCAAAAAAGAAGATCTGGGGCTCTTCAGAGGAGCTAATTCCCTGAGTGCCGCAGGGCAGGCCTGACCCGATGAGGAATGTGCAGCCTCTGGAGCTCTGCTCAGTCAAAAACATCCCCTCAGACCAGCCCTGCCTGGCCTGGGCCAGCTTGCTGTGCGCCCACAAGGGGTTCTGAGTTGGGGGAGCCCAGAGAGACGTGGAGGAAGAAGAGGGTGGCAAGAAATAGGGCAATGGATCAGTCACGGGAGTAGGGAGCCTAGGTTCTAGGCCCGGATCTGCCCATAACATGCTTGGCGAGGCCATGCCCACTCTCCGGGCCTTAGTTTCCTCATTTGCAAAAGATTGGTCTAGAACAGTGCTGTCCTTATAGAAGATTCAGCATGAAGATGGAAATGTTCGATACCTGCATTATCCAATATAGTAGTCACTAGCCACATGTGGATATGGAGCTCTTGAAGTGTGGCCACAGTGACTGAGGAACTGGCTTTTTAATTTTATTTAATTTTAATTACTTTTATATAGCCACATGTGGCTAGTGGCTACTGAATTGAACAGTGCAGGTTTAGAGTTTTTGTGGACCTGCTGATGAATAACATTGTATAATTCTAGTTGGGGAAAAAAAAATCCTTTCTTTTCATCCCCAGGTGTGAAATCCTCCGGACCCAAATCGCAAATCATCAAGGGCATCAGTGCCCAGGAAATGAGGTTCAAATTCCTGTCACCTTTGTCAGGAAACCTTTCCTTATGGATGTCAAACACTTTTCTGAAAAGGGAGCCAAGATACACATACCCATTACAAAACAAAAGATTGTGACCAAAAGGTAATTTGCAGGTTTGCTCAACCTTCTTGTTTTTTCAAGGATAGAAACCAAGATGTTGATTGGGGGGTTGGGGATATGTCACTTGCCCTAGGGCACATAGCAGATTGATATATTCTCTCAGAAGTTAACGTGCACCCATAAGCTTAGTACATCTCTTTGGGGCCCTTATGTAGGCACACAAATACACATCCGTCATTAAGTCCATTCAATAAATGTGCTTCTCTGACCCAGGCCAAATGGGAGCTAGGATTGAAATCAGCTACTGCAGCTAATACCAACAATTGCCAGCTCCATGGGAGGGCCAAATAGGACCTCTGACCACCAAGTGAGACCCTAGAGCTTCTAGGTGTGCTAGGGTTACAAGAAGATGGGCAGGCCAGAGCCCACTCCCTGAATCAGTGTGGGTGAGAGATTCCCTTGAGGCATTCCCACCATGAGAAGAGCAAGCTGAGGGGTGAAGAAGAGTCACTGTGAGTTCATCCTTGGACTGACCAGGAAACAGAACTAGTTGCGACTTCTGGAGGATGAGGAGGGCAGGGTGTCCAGGATTCTGGTAGTTACAGGCTAGAACTGCTACATACAGGGCCCTAAGCTGGCAGAGAGATAGCCACTATAGGGAGCTGGTTGCCCCAGCCTGAGCTTGTACAGTATTGTGCAGTTCTAATTCTGGAGGGCCTCTGCCTGGGCAATGTGCTGGGGATGAGAGGGGACACAGAGCTGCCTGGGAAATGGCTTCTGTCTTCAATACTTCATTACTACCAGGTGAAATTGCTAAGTGACTTTCTGGTGCAAGTTAGGTAAGGCTTTCAGAAAAGGGAAGAATTGCTCCCAAAGAGGAATAGAATTCCAGAAGCCTCCCTGGAGGAAGCAGCACCTGAGATTTGAAGAATAGAAAGGATTTAGACACGAGATGGGAGGAAGGAGAACAAGAACATGCCAAGAAGGCTGACCAATACAAAGGCTGAGAGGTGGGGAAATGGTAGGATGTGTTCAGTATTGGTTGGAAATTCATCGGAAACCTGGGATGTACAAAGGGGAAGAGACAGGATGGAGAGGCAGGCTGGGAAAGATCATGGAGTTCCTGAACACATCCCTGTAGCCTTTACTCAGCTCCGAAGACATTATTTTCCTTGAAGATGCTCTTACCCCTTTCCTCACCAAGACGCACCTCCCACCTATTCATCCAGCTGACCCAGTACCTTCACCCTCAGCTCTCTGCTGATTCTGCCTTAGTCTTTGGGCACCCAGTTTGTGTTCCACAAACATCCTGCCCACGGTGGAGTGGGCTCCAGCTCCCCATCAGAGGATGGGCTGTCTTCGATGCTTCTCAACTCAGTCGCCTCTCTGTCTCTGCTTCCTTTTTCACTCACCACCTTCCAAACCCCCTCTTAGCTCCATCCCTTCTCAGGCGAGAGTAAAAAAAAAATGGAAACCAGAGGCCAGGTATGGTGGCTCACACCTGTAATCCTAGCACTTTGGGAGGCCAAGGCAGGAGGATGGCTTTCACTCAGGAGTTCGAGACCAGCCTGAGCTAGAGTGAGAACCCATCTCTACTAAAATAATAAAAAAAAAAAAAAAAAATTAAGGCCAGGCGCGGTGGCTCACGCCTGTAATCCTAGCACTCTGGGAGACCGAGGCGGGTGGATTGCTCAAGGTCAGGAGTTCGAAACCAGCCTGAGCAGGAGCGAGACCCCGTCCCTACTAATCATAGAAAGAAATTAATTGGCCAACTAAATATATATAGAAAAAAAATTAGCCGGGCATGGTGGTGCATGCCTGTAGTCCCAGCTACTTGGGAGGCTGAGGCAGAAGGATCCCTTCAGCCCAGGAGTTTGAGGTTGCTGTGAGCTAGGCTAACGCCATGGCACTCTAGCCCAGACAACAAAGTGAGACTCTGTCTCAAAAAAAAAAAAAAATTAGCTGGTCACTGTGGCACATGCCTGTAGCCCCAACTACTCAGGAGGCTGAAGCAGGAGGATCTCTTGAGCCTAAGAGTTTGAGGTTGCAGTGAGCTACGATGACACCACTGCACTCTAGCACAGGCAACAAGAGCGAGAGAGACTCTGTGGAGAAGAGAAGAGAAAGAAGAGAAAAGAAAAAAGTGGAGGACAGGAACAGCCAGACATGGTCCAACCTGTTACAGGAGTACAAAAAATGCAGCCAGAAGCTACTTGGCTCCTAGCCACTCTACCCCACCTCCACGTTCTTCCCTCCTCCTATGAGAGTTTTCAGAATGCACGTGGGCTTTGCAATAACTTCCCTTCCCCACCACCTCCACAGCAACCCAGGGCCATTCTGGAGTTGCCACCTATGCCTTCCTCTCTAATCTCTGTGGTCCTGCAGATATGGGTTCCTCCATCCCTGTTTGGGCACACCATATAGAATGCTGTAAATGTGAGACAGGGAGATTATCTGCCCCAGTCATCTGCCTCTTGGAAGGACTGAATCTGAAAGTTTGGAGAAAGAGTTGCCTCCCTGCTTAAACATCGGTGGGAGTGACTTGCTTGCTGATAACGTGGCTCCTGGTTCACTGAGATGATGGAGGCTTTTTTGTGTGAGCCTCTTCCATGTCCCCTTCCTACACAATAAGGACCATCCTGCTTCTCTCAAACACTTATGCGTCTGAGCACTGCCTGTATGGACGGCTCTGGAATCATTGCTGGGGAAACATTGCTGGCCCCAAGGTGCTCACAGTTGAGGAGTACAAGGCAGAGACATAAAGAAAAAGTCACACTGTAGCAGGTGCCCACATAGACGTAAGAATCTTCTTTCTGAGGCAAACCCCTTTCTCTGAGGTCTTGATCCTATGCCTGCTTCATCAATTGCCCCATTTATTGCATCTCCAGTCCCTGTTCATGAGCCTCAGGTGAGGATCAGCTAACTACAGCCCAGGGGCCAAATCCTGCCTCTGCCTGTATTTGGTAAATAAAGTTCATAGGAACACAGTCGTGCTTACTTGTTTACACATTGTCTGTGGCTGCATTCCACAGCCACTAGAATGGCGGAGTTCAGCAGTTGCAGCAGAGACCACATGGCCAGCAAAAGCCTCGAATGTCTGTCTGGCTCTTTACAACAAAAATTTGCCAACACTTAGTTTGTGGGCTGTTTTGGACCTTGTCAATCTCGGAAAGATGTAATAGGACTCAAGAAAGGCAATGGAAATTACTCTGAAATAGGAGTAGAAGGTCACAGTTCAGACTTTTCACCTCAGCGTACGCATATGCTCAAGTCTTCACCCAACCTGTCATGAAACATCTTGCCCTGCTAGTCCACTTTCTACACCTCTCCTTCATGTCCCATTCACTCTGAAACCCACTCAGTCTGGCTTCTGCCCCCAATTTCTGCTGGAATGGTTCCCACTGGGATGCCAATGACCTCCCCATTACTGGCGTGACATTCTCTTTTCAATTCTCACCACCTGTAGCCTCTCTTTAGCTTTTGCCACTGACTGATTATATCCGTTTTGAAATGCCCGTGGCTTCTGGGAGACTAGTCTCTCTTGGATTGCCTCCTACCTCTCCAACTATTCCTTCTCAGCTCCCTTACTGTGAGTCCTCTTCCCTCCATTGCTGCCTAAATATATAGATTGTGCAAGGATTTGTCCTTGGACTTCTTCCCCATCTATGCTCTCTCACTGGACAAAATCATCTACATGCCTGATTTCAGCCATCACTTCTATATTGGTGGCATCCCAGTATATAACTTCTGAACTGAAGGCCCAGATTTCTAACAGAAGGCTGCGATTCTTCAAGATGTATGTCTTGGTGGGAGTGAACACTGGGGAATTGTGGGGTGGGGGGTAGACCCAAGGCTGAGCGACGTGGGGGGTCACTGTGGAGGGGTGGGATATGCTTGAAAAGTAGTGGGGGAGCGGAATTAGGGGTCTCAATAGGGGAAAGGAATTCCTCAAAAACTGATTCATGTGATTAACTGTAAACCTCGGTAAATTCACTTCGAATCATTTAATTGTACACTTAAAATGGAGTGTTGGTTGTAC